>CM035432.1:131724799-131889799 GCA_020310875.1 Ceratopteris richardii
GAGCGACAGACCCCATGACCGACTGCCATGTAGGACTCAATCAATCGCGATCGACACCGTCGATCGCGACCGACTGAAAATTCACAATTGACTGAATTACTCGCATTGCCACGTGTCCATCGCGACAGACACATCCCCAATCGACTAAAATCACGCCGAAATTCACGGAAAACGTGTCGATCGTGATTGACACCGTCGATCGCGATAGACAGACCTCACGACTGACTCTGTTGATCGCGATTGACACTATCAATCGCGATCGACAGGCCCCAACGGACACCTTTATCAATCGCGATTGACAGACGTGTCGATCGTGATTGATAAGCATTTTCGGCCAAATTTCTAGGGTTTGTTTTATATCAAGTTTTTGGGGTAAATTTTAGGCATACTTATCAAGCAAATAGTGATTTGTGAGGTCCCGACACTAGTAAATTGAGAGAAACCCTTGTTTTCCTGATAACCTGTTTTACCCTGTTTTAAACCTAGATCCCTGAATAGTCATAACTTCCTCATACGAAATCCGTTCGGAGTGATCTTGGGCTTGTTGGAAAGCTCGTGGTGAGTACAACCAAAACTTCTACTAGTTATGGTAAATTTAATATGAGGATTATTAGATATAGTATTTTGAAGTGGGCCATATCCAGGGGAACAAAACCAAGGGATTTCTAAAATTGTTTGCCATAAAGACAGAGGGCAAATTGATATCTAAACTGCATGAATGAAAGTGATTTATTATGTCAATTGAATGTAAGTCTTGAGCTAACCTTGGGACTTTCACAGGTCCATTGAGAGCACTTGAGGGCATCCAAAGCAAGGGCTTTTTGCAAGCTTGAGAACCGGGTTCTTGAGCACCAAAGGGCAAGGGATTAGCAAGTGAGGTTGGATTACTCTCAACTCCCTTTGTCAATTCTTAGCTTTGGCTACATGTGAATAGTGCTAGAAGTAAGTCAGGGCAATGATAGGCACGAGACAAGTCAAAGACTATCTAAGAAATCAAGTTCAAGTCCAGAGATAACCTGTGTGTGATCGATAACTTTAAAGGAAAAGAACCTAATGTGGAACGATCAACTTAAAGTGCGGAAATTAACTCATGTATTCCTGACGACGTGATATCAAACAAGATCATAAACACGACCAAGTGACTGATACAAATTGATCGGCAATGAGGACCAAGTAACTCATACAAATTGATAATCACTAAAAAGGCCCAAGTGACTGATACAAATTGATCGGCAACGAGGTTGTACTTTGGGTAAAAATTAGGGTGACTCGATTAAGCATATAAACGTTAGATCAAGACGACACCTAGGGAGAGATAGACAGAGTCTTAGGTCTTCAGAGGCTAGTGTCAATCATACTGCTAGGTCTTGGGCCGAGTAGTTGAGCCATCATTCTCACTACCCTAGCTCTAAAACTAGCGAGTCTGAGATGTCCCACGGTATGGAGAGAGCTACAGGAAGTTTAAGTGTGCCATACTTATATAGGGTAGAAGGCCCCTACAAGACACAGCTGGAATACCTTAGGACCAACCGATTAGGTGCTAGCATCTATGAGGACGGCCTAGGAAGATCTGTGGTCTAGATCAAAAACCTAGATCAACCCATTGGAATTGAACACCCAGTTGTCAAGTTTGAAAATGGAGCATACCTGGACAAAGAGGGGACTATATACGTAGTCACCTACCACCTACATAGGACAGATGAGTTTGGTAATGTGATCCTAGAGACGGACATAAGTGACCTAAAGCAAGGGAACTTAAGTGGGGAGCCTAAAACCCCTCGAGGAAAAGTGCTCACTAGAATTATCACACCCGAGTGGGTGCCCCAGTACAATAAGAGCATAGACCTACTTTCAAATCGAGAGACTGATAAAGCCTTTTGGAGGTATAAGCCTGATCAAAAAACTGAGGTTGGAGCACTCACGATCTATGAGTTCAAAGATCCTGATAGTCCTGGCAAAGTGACCTACCTAGACAATACTTCAGAGAGGATCTTTGTAGTCACGGAGCATGGTAGGCATGCCTACACTTGGAAGGGTGAATTTGTTTTCCCCCAACCAAGATCTAATGTCTCTTTTGGCCACCAAGGAGTTGGAACATCCCAAGCTCATGGAGCTCAAAGGGACAGGAGTAGAGATAGACCAGAAGTAAGCTTTGCCAATCCCTTGGGACGAGAAAGGATGAGAATGGAAACAGAACCTGAGAGACCTAGAGCCCCAAGAAACCAAAGAGATATTGATGATTTTCCTTTGCCAAGACCTAGGGAACACACTAGAACCTTGAGGCCAATGGAGCTAGTTAAGTCCATGAAGAATTACTTCGATGGCACTAGAGATCCATACGATCATGTGGCCGAACTTAGACAAGTCTTGAGAGCTGAACAAGTCGAGGACCTATTCACACAGTACAATGCCTTTGGTCTAACCCTTAGGAACACAGCCCTTACATGGTTTCAACCTCTAAATGAGAGATAGTTCAAGAGCATAGACCAACTTTTAGAGGCCTTTATTACCGAATTCTCTAAGAGTGGCATAAGGCATAATACTTCCTCACTGATTCATAGCTTCAAGCAGACTCCCCAAGAGACGGTTAGACTTGCAGGAAGAAGATTTAGGCAATATCTAGAGAGATGTCATGTTCCTGAGTTACCTACACCAACCAAACAAGTGGCTTTATTCCTAGATGGACTGCTAAGTACCAAATTGAGATCATACGTGTACTTGAAGGACCCTAGGACCATAGAAGAATGTTTGTGCATGTCCATAGACATAAAGGATAATTTAGGAGAGGAGCTAGAGCTTTAAAAAATCTACAAAGATTTAGATAGCTCTACCAGCCTCTCTTCCAAGAAATCCACATCTATTGAGGAGCTTGCAGAGAAAGTAGCTCAGAAATTAGGTATCTCTAGCAAACAGATACCTCGATTTACCCCAGGGAAACGATGCTACACATGCGGGGGTGACCATTTTGCGAGTGTATGTCCCATTATGGCTCAACCCCAAGTGAATCCCAACAGCCAATACTGCACCATAGAACAGAGATACACAAGTCACACAGCACAAGATTTCCCATACAATAAGCAAGCGGTTAGGCAAACCTACCCTCAGCCTTATCCACAACAAGGAAGATATCATAACCAGTATCCACCACAACAATATGCTAGGCCACAACAACCTTATCAGCAACCCTATCAAAACCAACAAAGGCCCCAGTCGGTGTTAGCTCAACAACCCCCTGCTCCATCCAATGTGATTCCGATAAAGTATGCAACTGCAGAAGAGAACTTGAATAGAGCCATAGTGCCAGTTACACCACTGCTATCTAAAAGTGATCCCAGTGATCATAGCTTTGATTCACACATATTGAAAGCCCCCAGGCTTACTACATGCAGTCTCCTGAACATGGTGAGTCCTACTATAGTGAAGAACCGAGTGAACCTAGTTGGGAGCCAAATTATGCAAATGTCATGTACGCAAACCCCAACTCTAGACCTCAACCTAGGCAAGCACGACCCCCATTCCCTAGAGGACCATGCTATAGATGTCAGGGAGATCACCTCATTTGTGATTGCCCTATGCCTGCCCCTACACAACCCCAATTAGTGACAATTCAAGGATTTTGTCAAGATTGCAGAAAAGAGCATCTCTTAAGAGATTGCCCAAAGAATCCCATTAATATGCCAAAAATCATGCCTATTAATGTGATTGGGTTAGTTGTAGATTCTTCAAGGAGTGTTACCTCCACTGCACCAGTGCAAGTGGTCACTAGAGCTCAAGCCTTGCAGCAGAACCAAAGTTCAAGCCAGGAAAAGAGTGATGAGGCTAGTGAAACTGAGAGCATGACCAAGAAGAGGACTAGAGCTTGGAGAGATAGCCGGGAAAGAATGAAAAGGCAATGGGCCAAGAAGATGAGTGAACTCGAGGAAAGCCTAAGAGAAATGAGAGCCAAGATAATTGAACTTACATCTCACCCTCCCTCTCACACCACTCCACCACCACCATTCCCATCTCCATCTCATCCACCACCTTCCAACCCACCTCACACAATCCCACCACCCCCTAGAGTAGGATCAGTCCTAGTAGATCCCACTCCCAAGGATCTAAATTTTATGCTAAAGGCATATCAGGCCAGAATCCAAGAAGGGCCAAACGTAATCGATCATGAAAATTGTTACCCTAGAGCGGAACAAGAGCTTGAACGAACCAAAATTTGTGCTAAGATGGTGGAATTGGCTCAAACCATGTTTGAAGCCAGTCGCCTCTTTAACATCTCTAGTGCAGCTAAGATGCAGTTTCACTTTGATGGACTGCTAAAAAGATTGGAGAGGCTAATTGCACAATCATAAAAGGAACCTACCTCTCAAAATGAGAGAAGTCCAAGTCAAAGAATAAGCATTCCCCCCCAGGAAGCTTATGTGCCTAACTCTGTAGAGCCAGACACATCTTCTTCTATGAATCGGTACTCACCCAAATTCCTACGAGAGATTCAAGAAGAAAAACGAGCTAAAGAGAGTGAAGTCCCTCCTCTCTTTGAACTTGTGGATGACGCACATGATCAATTCCCACAAGATATTCCCTCCATTTATGGAGAGCAGAAGAGTGCACAATCTCAAGAGAGATTAGACTTTGAGTCTAATTCTTTACATGAATTACCCCACTTCACAGGCCCATGGGAAGCTAAGTCTACGTGTATGAGGGCACCCACTGTCATGGTAAGAAACGAAGACTCAATCATACCTAGGAATATGGAGGTATTAAAAAATACTAAAGTGCAGTGCAACCTCACTTTAGAAGAGCTACTCAAAGTTAAGCCAGAGCTATGGAAGCATGTAGCCAAACAAGTGCCTGAAATAGCTAAACCCTGTTCCCAGGTAGGTTCTCATATAACAGTGCCAAAAATATCTCTAGACAAAATAGGAGATATGAGTGAAGGAGAAGAAGGAAACACCTATCTTCCCATTACCCACCAAGGGTACACAACCAAGGCAATTATGGACTCAGGCACAGGAGTTGCAATTGCTACCACTTCCCTATGGAAGTGTTGGGGCAAACTAGCACTCAGGACCACGAGGATGAAATTGTAGATGGTTGATGGTCACATTGAGATACCCTTAGGGCTATTAGAAGGAATAACTCTCACTACTTGTGTGGAGTTTGAGCACACATTTGCTATCTGTGACTTTAGCAAGAACCAGGCCTATGAGATGATTTTGGGAAGACCATTTATGCGACAATTGCAACTGTCACAGGATTGGGGAACCAATTCCTTGTATTTGCAACACTTAGATGTCACGACCAAAGTTAATCTCAAGGATTATTCTCACAGAGATGTACCCCTTATCCAATGGAATCCTATCCATAGAGCCAAAGATGATACTGAGTCGGTGCATTCCATAGGATCAGGATCCTCATGGCTGCATGAAGACACCCACTTATGAATGTGTAGAGTAGCAGTAAAAGAAGAGAAGAGAGAGAAAGCTAGAGACATAGGTGCAAAGGAAACCCATAGATCAATACAGGACCCAGCCTATGCACCTGTAGTATTTTTGGATGAAGAATTTGAACCTCATGGCTGGGCACAAATTTTAGCAACAATGGATGTAGCCATCAATGAAGAATAATGGACACCCCACTGTGATGAGGATGGCTATGACATTTCAGATTTCTCAATCGAGCCAATCATGGGAGATGCATTTGAAGATGCAAGTGACTCGGACCTAGAGTCTATCATTATGGAACCACCATTTGCATCAGATGAAGAATACTTCTATGAAGTAGAAGTTCACCCTCAGAGACATCACGAGCTCACAACTGATGTGAGATTAACCACCAAAGTGACTGCCAACAGCGAAGGTAAGAAGAGGAAGAAGAGAGTAGTCACACCAAAAGAAGAAGAATCTTTGTTTGAGTTCCCTAAAAACTTTAAAAAATATTATGAGATAGACAATAGGAGAGTCATGATAAGAATGCCTAAATGCGAGGCACAATCAGGAGGGACCTATGATAACAAGGAAACCACCAAGAAAATTGTTATAGCCATAGAAGAAGGAGAAGAAAGATGCACCTACATAGGCCATGACCTGACAGAGGAAGAAGAGCATGAGCTAATAGCTTTGCTAAGAGAATACAGAGATGTATTCGCTTGGAGTTACAAGGACTTGAAGGGTGTTGACCCAGACATATGCTCACACACAATTCCCATGACCTCAGACACAAAACCCTCTAAGCAAAAGTCATACACATATAACGATAAT
This sequence comes from Ceratopteris richardii, assembly GCA_020310875.1. Classification (NCBI taxonomy): domain Eukaryota; kingdom Viridiplantae; phylum Streptophyta; class Polypodiopsida; order Polypodiales; family Pteridaceae; genus Ceratopteris; species Ceratopteris richardii. Next base: position 131,731,051 of record CM035432.1, read on the forward strand.
TATGCTGCTAAGATCAAAGAGGAGATAGATAGACTGGTAGAAGCCGGATTTATCTATGAAATTGAGCACACTGAGTGGGTATCCCCCATTGTAGTGGTGCCCAAGAAGAATGGAAAGCTACATGTGTGCATTAACTTGAAGAAGGTTAATGCAGCCACTATTCGAGATAACTACTCGCTTCCGATCACTGAGCATGTATTAGAGAGAGTAGCTCGCAAGGAAGTGTACAGCTTCCTTGATGGAGTTTCTGGTTACAATCAGGTAGCCATAGCTCCAAAAGATCAGCATAAGACAGCTTTTGCCACTGAGTGGGGCATATTTGCTTTTCGGGTAATGCCATTCGGGCTCACCAATGCTCCTGCAACCTTCCAAAGATTGATGTGCCATGTGTTTAAAGAGTTCCTGAGGAAGAACTTAGAGGTCTATGTTGACGATCTTTGTGCTCATTCCAACATTAGACAAACACATATTCGTGAACTCAGACAAATCTTTAACAAATGCAGAGAATATCAAGTCTGCTTGAACCCAAAAAAGTGTGTTTTCATGGTCAGGAAAGGCAAGATTCTAGAACACATAGTGTCAAAGAATGGCATATCCACGGATGAGGAGAAAGTGAGAGCCATAGCAGAGCTACGTAGTCCAAAGAATGTCAAGGAAGTACAAAATTTCATGGGACATTGTGGTTATTACGGATGCTTTATACACATGTACGCCATCACCGCAAAGCCTATGTACGAACTTTTGACTAACTTTGAGTGGACTAATGAATGTGAGAACTCCTTTAATGAGCTTAAATGACGATTATGTTCACCACCAATCTTGACTACACCAGATTGGAATAAACCCTTTCATGTTCACGTGGATGCATCCAATTATGCTATTGGATGTGTACTCGCACAACCGACTGGTGAAGGTAATATGGATCTTCCAATTGCCTATGCTAGTAGACAATTGAATGCAGCTGAACGAAACTATACCATCACTGAACAAGAAGGATTAGACATGGTGTATGCGGTTAAAAATTTTAGACATTATTTGCTTGCAAATAAGTTCAAATTTTTTACTGATCATCAAACCCTACTGTACTTGGTAAACAAGCCATGCAATACAGGTAGGTTAGTAAGATGGTTTCTCTTACTAATGGAATATGACTTTGAGGTAGTGGTAAGGAAAGGTAAGACTCATTTGAGATCTGACCATCTTTCTAGGCTCACATCAGGAGAGGCCCCACAAGGAGTATCAGATGACCTCCCTGATGCTTACTTGTTTAATTTAGAAGTGGTACCTCAGTGGGCTAAGCCATTAGTGCCAATATTGACATATGGGCCTAACCATCCAGTCATAGACACGCAAGATAGAGAGATAGTAAAAGCCCAAAAGTACCAGACCATGGCAAGAAGTATGTACAAGTATACAGATCAAGGGATCCTAGCTTGTTGTGTGGAAGAGGATGAGTACGCAAAATGGTTGTAATTAGCACCTGTAGGTGCATTAGAGCAACACTACTCAAAGCAACGAACCCTACAGACACTAAGGAGACTCGGAGTGCATTGGCTGACTATGGAAGCTGATGTCCATAAATTGTGTAAGGAATGCCCAATCTATTGCACCAAACCACCAGTGGAGCATGCCACTCTTTATCAAGTGTCCATAGTGCCAGATTGGAGTGAACCACTAGTAGCCTTCTTGAAGATGAAAACATTTCCTCAAGATATGACCCTAACGAGGCAAAGAAGTTTAGAACAAGAAGCCCTAGACTACTCACTTATTGGTGATAATTTATACAAGCGTGGTAACGATGGTTACCTAAGACTATGTGTCCATGAGAGTGAATATCTCAAGATCTTGGAAACTGCTCACCAAGGTCAAGTAGGAGGGCACTTTGGACCAGATCGAGTGATCAATGCTATACTATTTGCAGGTCTTTGGTGGCCAACCCTTCATATGGACGCACATACCTATGTGAAGAGGTGTGATGTTTGTCAATGAACTCAGTATCCTATATGCAAGGATGAGATGCCATTGAAACCTATGATGGGTGGACGTGCATTCTCCAAGTGGGGAATAGACTTTATAGGTCCTATTAATCCCCCAGCTAAGGGTTCACATGTTGAATATATCATTGTGGCCACAGAATATTTAACAAAGTGGGTAGAAAAAAAACACATTTATAATCATATGTGAATCTATACATTTATCATCATCTACTTCTCTATTTTGTTCTCTGCTATACTCACTCAGAGCAGTAACTTCAGAAGGTCATATCTCGAGTCCTACTAAATCTTTTTCAGTGATTTAACATGCGTTGGATAGCTCTTACTGTCTAGTTTCTGCATATCAATTTTTAAGGTCATTGAATTTATACTTTTGGAGATATCTGCATTTTACTGCTTACTACTCTATCTCTCCAGAGCCCCGAGAATTGTGGGGATGTTCCAGAAATGATTGAAACTTGTTCTTAGTGCTCAGTCCATCATTTGAAGTGTTTTAAATTGTATTGGGAATCTTGCTAACTCTATTTGCTATGCCCAAAAGGAATTTTTCTAATTCCTTCTAGGTTGAGAGCACTGCTCATTTTTTCCAGCAGGTGTATGTCCAAAAATAGCAAGTTTTGGGAGCTACTCATTTCGCAACTTGTCTGTCTTGACTTAAACTTTTGGGATACATGTTCCAAAGTACTTGGCTGATATTTTGGTGGATTTAGGAATCTTAAAGGGTCTACTAATCAACTCTGAAGTCTCAGTTGGCTAGTGTGAAGCTGGTTGTAGCAGCACCTACTCATCTTTGGATTGCATCCACCATCTCTCTTCACAATTAGGTAGTTGGCCATTCTAAACCTCCACACTGGATGGTTATCCTTATCAAACTTCTCTACTTGTTGACCCAAGTTAGCCATTGAAGAGTATCAAAGACTTTGAGAGTTACCTCGAATAGTTATAGTCCTTTGCTCTTGCGTTTGTGAAGCTCCTCCTTGTTTTATTGCTCCTCTTTTGCTTTTCTTTATCTCCAGCTCTGTTGATGAAGCTTCAGCACCAAGTTTGCTCTGATACCAACTGTGGAGAATGAGTTCTCCTATGCACAACAGAAGTGTGTAGTGAGCCCTTGTATGTCCAGCACTTGGACAAACATCTGCACCTTAGATAGCTTGCTCCTCTCAATACAAAACTCAAATGAACTTTAGTCAATCAAAGTAGACAAAGAGAGCTTTCTAACAAGCTATAAATGACTTAATTTGGACAAGTTTTGATTAGGAAACACAACTGTCAAAGATGAACTACCTATCCACACAGATATGCTAAAGAACTGAGCTTCACTCTCGGACTGATAACTCTCAAAATATATATCTTTTGAGAAAGATATTTGGTACAGAGAAAGTAGACATAAATAAAGTTCCAACAAGATAAAAACCAAGTAATTTGGATGAGTTTTGATAAGGAAACTCACCTCACCAAGATAGACCACCTACACACATAAGTACACTATAAAACTGGACTTTACTCTCTGATAGATATCTCACAGAATATAAACGATCGGAATAAGATATTTGAGACACTAAAAGTAGATGACAAGAGCTTTCCAACAAGACAAAAATCATGCAGTTTGGATATGTTTTGGTTGGGAAACTTAACCACCCAAAATAGACTACCTATCTACACAGATATACTAAAAAACTAGACTTCACTCTTTCACTGATATCTCACAAAATACATAAGCTTTCAAAGAGATATTTGATATTAGAAAGTACACAAGATAAGCTTTCCAATGAATGTTTAAATGCACAAAATGGTTACATATGCACTGAGATATGAGCTCTGCAACAGAGTTGTGTACAAACTGACGTGCGGCTGGAAGGAGTCTAAGGGAAAACCAAAATGACAAAATGGCTAGATCCGACTGATGGGAGCTCTTGCCTCTTTCTCTCCATGTTTTGAATGTGCTCCCACTTCACTTTTATAACCAATGAGCATGTGAAGAAGTTTGTGCCTCCTTCTTAACTCACCACTTTCTCCACTACATGCTACTAACTACAAGGCAAGATATTGTATCTCTTACTCATCATGAATTTTGACTAGATTTTTTCTTTTATTATTTTTTCCTTTTTTCCTCCACTTTTCCTTTATCTTTATATTTGGTAAATTTATCCAAGCATGGCTCATATGAAAATGAGCTTTTACATTTATCTTCAACACCCTTGACATGATTGCTGATGCATTGGGGGTACCTGAGATAGTGCATACCACTCTTGCACACTCGCGAAGAATGGAGCGACGATACGGCAGACGCCCCCCTCGACCAGGGAAACAAATGAATGTATTGGTATCAGAACCACAGGGCACCACATCCACGACCACGGGCATAGCTCATACCATTCATGACACTGAGGAAACCCATACCTCAAGTGCACCCCCTTCACCCCCTTTACCACCCTCCCCTCCAACTCCACCACCTTCACCTCCTACCACCACAGTCACCGCCACTGTCAGAGCTTCAGATTCCACTTCCCATACCGAAGCACAGAATGTCAATCAACCCTCACAATCTGCACAACCTATCACCACCCCTCTTGTAAATGCCACCACTGAAACTATAATTCTAACTGTCACCACTGAAAACCCCATTCCCCCTATCACGCTTGTTGGTGGTTCATTTTCACAACTGCACACACCACTTTACACCTTCACGACCATCACCACACCAGCAATTCCCATATACACAATCACTCCCATGACTGCATCTACATGTGACTTCATGGACATATCACCCACTTGTGCACCTCTCCCTCCCCCCATATTCCAACAATCTCCCATTCCCCCACCACCCACCTCACCCTTCTCAAGCACAGCATACACCCTCCCATTCCCTTTTCCCTACCCTCCTGCATTCAACACCTTCCCAGCATCCACTCACGTTAATAAAATATTTAATACGTTGTACTAGTGTATGTCTCAATTACAATAGCATTACTAGCACCTAGATGCTCAGCATATGAGCATGTTCAGAAACCATGAAATGCTACAAGAACGATTCATTAATTTAGAGAAGGAGAAGAGGCTATTACAATAGCAGTATAATACCTTACAGGCGCAACATGATCAGTTAGTAGCCAATCCACCCCAGCCAGATACCGAAGAAAAACAACAACTCGACAATATGTTACACGCCCAGATAATGGACAATCTCAAGCTTCAACATAACCTCGCCTTACTATGAAAACACATGTCCACAGCACTTGAAGAGAACAAACGACTGTAGAAACAGAACGAAGAATCTGGAAGCAGCAATGGAGGGTTCACCGCAGGAAATTGACCCAAAGAATTTCAAGGCCATCCCATCTGAAAATATGCAAATCATATTGGACACACACGCCAATCTCCTGGAAGCCCATGCAGCCTTAGAAAAAGAAAGGGATGTCCTACTCAAGCAACGGGCATCTCCGTAAGAGTCACCAAAAGAAGTCACAGCTGTCGCAAACACATCTGAAGAAGTCGTTGAACTCAACGCACAACTAGTAGAACTACAAAATAAAGTTCTCCAATATGAGCGACAACCCTCTCCCCTTGTGGAGCCAGAACCTGAGGACTAGTTCCAATTGAAGTTGAGGAGACTTTTGAAGACCCATACGTACCCATGCCTGCACCAGGGGGTAAGCAAACAGAGGAAGGTATGGACATAATTGAGATCGAAGCTCCTGAATGGATGCAAAAGTTAGAGAAGGTTGGTACAACCCATGATGAGAGAGTTGCAATACAGATACAATCTATGTCTCGTTTGGAAGAATTTGTCATTAAATCGGATTACTTCAAAAACCTCTCCCATCATCGGTGGATTGGCATGTCCGATGATTTGTATGTCCCATTCTGCGTATTAATGGCAGATTATAATGTTGAGATCAAGCAACGAATGACAAAAGAACCAACCTCGGCCACACAATTTGCACCCGATGACATCCCTGCAAGTGCCACGCATGGGAATATATTTCAACCTACTTGGAGGATATGCCTACTTGAAACCTACCCTGAGATGGTACGCACTTGGAATAACATGCCGTTATACATCAAGTATAACCCATGCTACTGCCCTGTCTTTAGAAGAAGGTCTTGGCCAGAGTACACCAAAACTGTGTTGATAGTTAAAGGATGTGAAAAGTAGTTAAACTATGTATACCTGGCACCCTCTAATGGCCAACCCATGGTTAATTACATGATTTCAACCATCCGACATTGGGCAGTCCGATTCAAATATGTACCAGATATCATGGCACAGATGTGCCTCAAAATATTTGAGTTGATGCTGATCACATTCAGAGCCTTTAGAAATGTCAAAGAACCTCACCTTTCGGCTCTCGGATTCAATGAAGGCAACCAGGATCTTGCCTACGATATGAGCATCACACCAGCCATCAACGTCGCCTATGTGTGGCATGCTCGTATCAAGTATCTACCAGCCTACTTCAAGCAAACATTTGAGGAAATGTTTATCACAGGGTTCTGGGAATATCATTCCGAGATATTCATACCCAGACCATCTCATCTATTATAGTTATTTGCGGTAGAACAGGTGCTCCACTCAGAAAAGCTACGCATGCCACATCCGGAGGTGCCAGGACCAGTTGACTGGGATGCCCTACTTATTGATTTGGCCAAAGGGTTGAGAATAGCAGAACATCATTTAGCCACAGACGTTGTGGAGTACTACATCCAACGGTCTACTCAAAAAGGGTCTGTCAGAGACGATAGACGCAATAGAGGGGGGAGTGGTTGCAGTGGTTAGGGCGGTCAAGGACTTACACGAAAAGGGAGCCAACGGGAAGGACCAAGCAGGCAAAGCAGTCAAAGAAGATTTGGCAAGTAGGCCATCATTTTTCATGAAGCTGAAGGTCAAGGACAAATCACAGGAGCACATCAAAGAGGTGGACACACAAGAAGAAGGAGCAAGTAGGGAGCTCCAGGAAGTGTATGTCAAATTGTTAGAAGAAATCCCTACAAAAATAGTGATTTTCATCACTAAAAGCGGCATTGTAAATACCATTTCATATTTTTGTAGCTCCATTTTTTGCAAGCCAAGGAGTCCTTGAGCTTGAGGAGCTTTAGAATTACCTACCTATCAATTTTCACATTTTTTAGACTCTGTTTGAGCCCCCAAATAGGCCCTAGAACCTAATTTTTAACTAGGCCGGACACTAGGTCTGGACAGTGCCAAAGCTAGTCAAAAACTATAAAAAGAGTTAGAGAGCTCATTTTTGAGCTAAGCTTGTAATAGATTTGAACTTGTAAGAGCACTTTTGAAGTAATCTAAAGAACTCTATTGCTTCTCTCTTTGTCTTACCGTGTGTGCGCATGTGTGCATGTGTGTGCATGTTTTTGTGTTTCTCACTCACACATTTGTTCCATCACTTGTTCGAGGTCTTCATACCATCCTCACGTCTTCCTGGATTGACATTAAAGGAGGTGTTGCTCATCACTGAGCTACAGAGTATGTGTATGTGTCTATGTGTATTCATTATATGTGTGATACTACATGCATGTGTATGTGTGTGTAAAATATGCATGTATTTGTGTGTATGTATAAATGTGCATGTATGTGTATATGTGTGTAAATGTGTATGTATGATGTATATGTGTGTGTATGCTTGTATTTGTATCTCTAGTGTCACTCTTCTCTCTCTCTCTCTCTCTCTCTCTCTCTCTCTCACACACACACACACACACATATACATGCATACATACATAAAATACATACTCATATCCATGCATACATACATGAACACACATACTCATATCCACGCATATATACATAAAAGCAATGCGTACCGTGCATTATCGCGACGATGAGCCATAAGTGTCCGCATCTCTTTTAGACACCACTTATGTGACCATCGTGTCCCAAACTCTGTCTCAAGTGAACTAAATACGTATTTTTTATCCCTCTCATCACGCTCACTAAAAAAATAAAAAAAATCATGTAAATACAACATAAGATATTTATTTCAATTTATATGTAAAATTTATACTTACTTCCACTGTAAGTGGACAAGATGCAAGTAAGAGTCGCATAATACCCGCATTCTTTTCTTGAACTCCAATCCATTTTCTATGGACATAATGTTCCCCTTTGGGTCTATATCACACTCTAGCCCTAAGGTGCCTATGCATGTCCTCATAGGCACCTCTGCTCTGCTATCATGATTTGGAGGTGGTATAGGTGTCCTGAAAATAGATAGATAAAAATAAATAAAAATATGTGTTATAATATCATTAAAAAAGTTTATGAAAAAAAAACATACCTATGAGGAGATAGCTATCTTCCTGCATGTGGAGCCGTAGAAGAGCCCTCCTCTGATCGTTGGGTAAGCATCTGGATCGTATAATCCAGCTCATCATCAGGCATCTTTGAGTACTCATGCATGATGATCCCTAGAGTATCAGGCAGAACTCTTGCTCTCATAAGACTTTTTATGAGAGTGATTTTCACCTTTCTCTCTCTACTAGGATCCATAAAACATGTCCATATAAAGCAAAATGGGTTAGAAATCAATGTATATATGTGTACATATGTATTTGTGTATATGTGTATGTAGGTGTATATGTGAGTGTGTATGCATGTAAGCATGTATGTATGCATATGCATGTGCATTATGTATTCAAATGTATGCATGAGTGTGTATGTATGTGTATGCATGTAAGTATGTATGTATGCATATGCATATGCATTATATATGCACATGTATGTATGCATATGTATGTATGCATATGTATGTATGCATGTGTATGTGTGTGTATGCATCTCTATGTGTGTATGCATATATATGTGTGTATGTCTCTATGTGTATGTCTATGCATATATATGTGTGTATGTGTCCATGTGTGTGCATGTGTGTGTATGTGTGTGTATGTGTGTGTCTGTGTCTGTGTGTGTCTGTGTGTATATACATGTGTATCTGTATATATGTGTCTATGCATGTGTATGTATGTGTGTAAATTGTTGGGAAAGATGGATGGACACCCCAAGAAATGAGAAGGTTCTACCAAATCTTGCTTTGTACTAGTCCCTTGTAGCTTCATAGTTGAGTTGTGTGCCCTCTTAGCTTTCCAATGACACTAAATAAGTGCCTATGTACTTTGGAAATGATATGAGAAAAGGTTGAACCAAAACAGACTACTTCAAGGTTGAAGGTTCAATGAAAATCTTCTATTTTTTATCACACACCTGTTGCTTGTTATGCTCATTGCTACCAGTAGAGTATGAAGTAGAAAAATACCTTTTAGAGGTATCTGACTAGCTTAGTAAGCTATTGATTCCAAGTGGAATCACTTGAAATGATGCACTATACACAGAGCAATCAAATTAGGAAATAAATCATTACCCTCGATTTTTTAGGGCCTCTGCAGAGTTTGACCAGTGAGTGCGTCGAATGCACTTTTCTCCAAATTACAAAAATAGAAGTCTTCAAAATTTGTCAGCATGTAGGTAACTTGGAGCTAATTCCAACAAGCTATAGATCATTGAAAATGGTGGAGAAATGACTGAGATATGAGCAGTACAAGTTGACAGTTATGAATGACTATGACAGAGAGATCATTGATGAACAATGTAGATCTAATGTATTAATGAACAATGTTGTACAAGATCATAGGCTTGACAATCATAGCCTAATGATGGTGAATAGTGTAGGCTACAATGTAGGCCTCACTCTCATACAATATGGCAATGGAGAACTCAGGACTAGAGACTTCTACATGCAACTTTCTCAAGTCACTTTATATAAGTGTTACATTCAAATTTGAAATTGAATTCAAATTTTGGATCTCTCTAAAAGTAATCCTTCAATCTAGGAAATGTTCCCTCAATGAAGAAGTTACTTTTCTATCTAACAAGTCCACGAATTTTTGGTAGGTGATTACAAATATTCTCTAAACTCAAAAGATGACTTTTACAAATGGTAAAGATAAACTATTTTCCTAGCAATGGTTTCCATGGAGCTTTAAATGTTCATGAATCTCAAGCCAAATGTGTGGGCTTGAACTTTGCACCAACAGCTCCCCCTCAAGCAAAACATTTTGGCTTGGTCTTCATCTTTAATCTTCATGAATGTCTTGCAATCCAATCATTAACTTAAACATGTAAAGTTTTGTTCCATCCAATGCTTTAGTCAATAGGTATGCACATTGTATATTGGTTGACACATATGCCAATTGAATCTCATTGCTCGATAGCTTCTCTCTCACATAATGATAGTGGACCTCTATATGCTTGTTCCTAGCATGATACATGGGATTAGCCGCAAGGTGTAGTGAGTTGGTATTATCTCCAAAAATCATTGGAGATGTAGTATGCAATCCTAAATATGTATACAATAATCTAATCCATATGGCCTCTTGAGTAGCATTGGCCAATCCTCTATACTCTGCCTCTGTAGAAGATAAGGCAACAGTAGGTTGCTTCTTTGAAGACCATGATATAGGTTTGTTACTTGCAAAAGATAGGTATCCTGAGGTACTTCTTCTATCATCTTTGCAACCTGCCCAATCTGCATCTGAATATATCTTGATGTCCAAATATGAGGTATACAAAAAATACAATCCTTGATTTTGAGTGCCCTTAAGGTACTTCAAAATCCTTTTGGCAGCTTCCAAATGAGGTGCCCTAGGGTTGTGCATGAACTGACTTAGAACACTTACTCCATAAGCAATATCAATCCTTGTCAAAGTAGCATAGTTCAAGCTTCCCACTATGCTTTGGTAACCTGCAATATTCTCAAGCACATCTCCTTGATGAGAACTTAATTTTAGGTTTACCTCCATTGGAGTACTTGCAACTTTGGCATCCTACAAATGAAACTTCTTCAACATGTCATGTATATATTTTCTTTGAGTAATATAAATTCCAGAGTTAGTATAGACTAACTCAAGCCAAGAAAATATTTTAGTGATCCAAGGTCACTAATCTTGAACTCTTGCATCATCAAATTCTTAATCTGTTTGATGCCATTAGCATCATTAACTGTGAGTATGATATCATCAACATATACACATAGGTAAATTACCTCTGAACCACTTCTTTTGATGAACAAGGAAGTATCTACTTTACTCATGATAAAGCCTTGATCTTGAAGATATGTAGTCAACCTATGGTTCCATGCCCTAGGTGCCTGCTTCAATCCATAAAGAGCTTTGTTCAAATTACATACATATGTTACCTTGCTTTCCTCATAACCAAGAGGTTGTGACATGTATACCTCCTTTGAAATCTAGCCATTCAAAAATGCATTTTTTACATCCAATTGATACATGTTCCAATTCTTTGATGCAACCACACTTACCAATACCCTGATGGTTGGCATCTTGGCCACGGGTGAGAAGGTTTCTTCATAATCAACTCCTTGGGTTTGTGCAAAACCCTTAGCCACAAATCTAGCTTTGTACCTGCTTATTGATCCATCAAAATTCCTTTTGATCTTATAGATCCACCTAGAACCAATTAACTTCATAGACTCCTTCTTTGGCACTAGCTTCCAAGTATCATTCTCCTTAAGTGCTTCAATTTCCTCATCCATAGCTTCCTTCCATTCTGACTTTGTCTTTGCTTCTTCATATGATGATGGCTCTTCAAATGAAAAGTCTTTTGCAAGATAAACAAAGTGTTTAGTAACTAGGGAAGTGTCATACCCATATCTGATTGGTTTCTTGCTCTCCCTTTATGACCTTCTGATTTCTTGGTTGGATGATTCTGGTATATCCTCCATCTTCTTCATCTTGACTTTGCCTTTGGACTTCCATGCCTTGAACTCTTCTAGGTTGATGATGTCCTCATCATCTAAATTGATATCTCCATTCTGAGTAGGCTCCTCTTTAGTGAGGCTTGGAAACTCCTCTTCCAAGTCAGAGTCATTCTCATCAAAGACAACATCTCTAATGACCATGAATCCTTTGTTTGAAGGGTTTTAGAACCTATATCCTTTCTGATTCAAGTCATACCCTATGAAGATGCACTTCTCTTCCTTAGGGTCTAGTTTACCTCTTATCTGAGAAGGGATATGCACATAAGCTATTGTTGGCAGTAGTCAAGCCACCCAAGGACTCACAAGACAAGGAAACCAAAGAAGGGATCCAGAGCCGAGAAAGGGCACAAGCAGACAAAGTAGTCAATGACGATCTCGAAAATAGGCCATCCAAATTTTCATGAAGCTGAAGACCAAGGACAAAGCACAAGATCACATCAAAGAGGCGAACACATAAGAAGAAGGAGCAAGTAGGGAGCTCTAGGAAGTGTATGTCAAATTGTTAGAAGAAATCCTTACAAAAATAGTGATTTTCATCACTAAAAGCCATTGTAAATATCATTTCATATTTTTGTAGCTCCATTTTGTGCAAGCCAAGGAGTCCTTGAGCTTGAGGAGCTTTAGAAGTACCTACCTATCAATTTTCATATTTTTTAGACTCTGTTTGAGCCCCCAAATAGGCCCTAGAACCTAATTTTTAACTAGGCCAGACACTGGGTCTGGACAGGACCAAAACTAGTCAAAAACTATAAAAAGAGCTAGAGAGCTCATTTTTGAGGTTAGCTTGTAATATAATTGAACTTGTAAGAGCACGTTTGAGTAATCTAAAGAACTCCATTGCTTCTCTCTCTTTATCTTACCTTGTGTGCGTGTGTGTGTATATGTGTGCATGTTAGTGTGCTTCTCACTCACACACTTGTGCCATCACTTGTTCGAGGTCTTCATACCATCCTCACGTCTTCTCGGATTGACATTAAAGGAGGTGCTACTCATCACTGAGCTACACCAAATTTTGGCGCCGTTGCCGGGGATCGAGCTTTGAGGACGAGCGTGTGATGGTAAGACGTAGAGTTGACGCGTTGGAGTCATAGGTATTTTCTTCACTTTTATCTATTTTCTTTTGGTTTTCTTCACCATCTTCATCACCATCATCATCATCTCCATCTCCCACCTCCATCTCCATCTCCCACCTCCATCTCCATCATCGCGACATTTTCCATTTTTTGGTCATATCACCATACCCACACCATTCCCCTCATTTCACTTGTGAGAGAGAGTGAGAGAGCGTTTGTATGCTTGTGCTTTTCTGTGTTTTTTGAGATTTTCTACAGGAATCAGCATCCCAAGCAGCTGCACCAGCTTCAGCAGGTATAGAATTTTGACTGTGCAGGTCCCGAGGCGTTGACCTGTGTCAATTGCGACCGATAAAAAAATTAATCACTTTGACAAAAAAAGTGCATAATCATGATGTGCATGCCTAGAGCTTCCTAAAAATGTGTTTAAAATTTTAAAACTCCTCTGTTTTTTGTCAATCACGATCGACATGTCAATCGCGATTGACAAACGACAACGGACACTTGTCGACGGCTCTGTCAATCGCGATCCACCCATCAATCGCGACCAACAGAGTCAACGACCAACTGACCATGACCAACAGATTTTACGCATGCCACGTGTCAATCACGACCGACCCATCAGTCACGATTGACCCATCAATCACGACCGACGGTCTCGACAGACCTGTCAATCACGATTGACCCAGTCAACGACTGTTTGACCACGACCGACAGAACCCTCGCGATGGACCTGTCAATCGCGCTCGACCCATCAATCGCGACCGACATAGTCAACGATCCTTTGACCACAACGGACTTAATTTTTGGGCCACGTGTCAATCGCGATTGACCCATCAATTGCGATTGACAGCCACGATGGACTTGTCAATCACGACCAACATGTCGATCGTGACTGACATATCAATCGCGATTGACAGACTATCCGATCGCGATTGACGGGCAAATTCGGCCAATTTTTTAGGGTAAAAATTATTGGTCTATTATTGGCTAATGTGTGGAATCATTTAAGGCTTAATTGAGCATTGTGAGGCTGCTACACTAAATATTTCGAGAAGTCATGTTTGTCTGTTAGCCTGTTTGAACCCTGTTTTAGCCCTAGAACCCTAAACTTGCATAACTTGCTCATACAAAATCTGGTTGCTGTGATTTTTTTTTTGTTGAAAAGCTCGTGGGGAGTACAACCAAAACTTCCACTGGTTATGGTAAAATTAATATCAGGATTATTAGATATAGTATTTTTAAGTTGACCATACCCAGGGGGAAGCAAACTGAGAGACCTTTAGGATTGTTTTCCACAAAGCCAAAGAACAATTTGGTACTTGAATTGCATGAATGAAAGTGGTTTGTGGTGTCAATTGAATTGAAACTTTGAGCTAACTTTGGGACATGTGCAGGTCCATTGAGAGCACTAGAGGGCATCCAAAGCAATAGCAATCTGCAAGCTTGAGAACGGGGGTTCTTGAGCATCAAGGAGCAAGGGATCCGCAAGTGAGGTTGGATTATTCTCAAACTCCCTTTGTCAGTTCCTAGCTCAAGCTAAGCACGAGTAGTGCTAGGAGTAAGTCCAGGTGACGATAGGCATCTATCAAGTTGAAGACTACCTAAGCACTCAAGTTCAAGCTAAAACATAATCTCTTCGTGATCGATAACTTTAAAGGAAAGAACTTAACATGGTACGATCAAATTAAAGTGCGGAAAATAACTCAAGAATTCCTGTCGACATGATATCAGACAAGATCAAAAACACGATAATCAATTAAAAAAGAATCAAGTAACTGATAGAAAAAGAACTCAGCAACGAGGTTGTACTTGGGAAAATTGGGGTAATTCAATTGGGCATATGAACCTTAGGTCAAGATGACACCTAGGGAGAGATAGACAGAGTCTTAGGTCTTTAGAGGCTAGTGTCAACCATACTGCTAGGTCTTGGGCCCAGCAGTTGAGCCATCATTCACACTACCCTAGCCCTGAAAGTAGCGAGTCCGAGATGTCTCATGGTATGGAGAGACCCACAGGAAGTTCAAGAGTGCCATATTTACATAGGGTAGAAGGCCCCTACAAAACGCAACTGGAATACCTTAGGACCAACCGATTAGGTGCTAGCATCTATGAGGATGGCCTAGGAAGATCTGTGGTCTAGATCAAAAACCTTGACCAACCCATTGGACTAGAACATCCAGCAATCAAGTTTGAAAATGGTGCCTACTTAGACAAAGAAGGAACCATATATGTAGCCACCAGCCACCCAGATATGACAGACGAGTTTGGGAATGCGATCCCAGAAACGGACATAGGTGACCTAGAGCAAGGGAACATAGGTGAAGAGCCTAAAACCCCTCGAGGCAAATCAGTGCTCACTAGAATTCTCACTCCAGAGTGGGTTCCACAAGACAATAAGAGCATAGACCTACTCTTAAATCGAGAGACTGATGAAGCCTTTTGGAGGTATAAGCTTGATCAGCCCAATGATGTAGGAGCAATCACGATCTATGAGTTCAAAGACCCTGATAGCCCAGGCAAAGTGACCTATTTAGACAATACTTCAGAGAGGATCTTTGTGATCACAGAGCATGGCAGGCATGCCTACACTTGGAAGAGTGAATTTGTTTTCCCCCAACCAAGATCTAATGTCTCCTTTGGCCATCAAGGAGCCGGAACGTCCCAAGCTCACGGAACTCAAAGGGACAGAAATAGAGATAGGCCAGAAGTGAGTTTTGCCAACCCATTGGGAAGAGAAAGAATGAGAACAGAAACGGATATAATGGAAACTGAGAGACCTAGAGCCCCAAGAAACCAAAGAAATGCAGATGAATTTCCTCTACCAAGACCTAGAGAGCACACGAGGACCTTGAGACCTACACAGCTAGTTAAATCCATGAAGAACTACTTCGATGGCACAGGAGACCCATATGATCATGTGGCCGAGTTTAGGCAAGTCTTGAGAGCTGAACAAGTTGAGGACTTATTCACGCAGTACAATGCTTTTGGTCTAACCCTTAGGAACACTGCTCTTACATGGTTTCAACCACTAAATGAGAGACACTTCAGGAACATAGACCAACTTCTAGAGGCATTCATTATCGAATTCTCTAAAAGTGGCATAAGGCATAACACTTCCTCACTGATTCATAGCTTCAAGCAAACCCACCAAGAGACGATTAGACTTGCAGGAAGAAGGTTTAGGCAATATCTAGAGAGATGTCCTGTTCTTGAGTTACCCACACCCGCCAAACAAGTGGCTTTATTCCTAGATGGACTGTTGAGCACAAAGCTGAGATCATATGTGTACTTGAAGGACCCTAGGACCATAGAAGAATGTGTGTGCATGTGCATAGACATAGAGGATAATTTAGGAGAGGAGATGGAGCTTTCAAAAATCTACAAAGATTTAGATAGCTCTACCAGCCTCTCTTCCAGGCAATCCACATCTGTTGAGGAGCTTGCAGAGAAAGTAGCTCAGAAATTAGGTGTCTCTAGCAAACAGATACCTCGATTTACCCCAAGGAAATGATGCTACACATGCAGGGGTGACCATTTTGCGAGCGTATGTCCCATTATGGCTTAACCCCAAGTGAATCCCAGCAGCCAGTACTGCATCATAGAATGGAAATACACTAATCACACCGCACAAGATTGCCCATACAACAAACAAGCTGTTAGGCAAACCTACCCTCAGTGCTATCCACAACAAGGAAGATATCAGAACCAGTATCCACCACAACAGTATGCTAGGCCTCAACAAACCTACCAACCCCAATATCAAGCCCAGCAGAGACCTCAACCAGTGTTAGCCCAACAACCTCCTACTCTAGCCAATTTGATCCTAGTAAAGTATGCAGTTGCAGAAGAGAACCTGAATAGAGGCATAGTGCCAGTAACACCATTACTTTCGGAAAGTGACCCCAGTGACCATAGCTTTGATTCTACACATATTGATAGCCCTCAAGCTTACTACATGCAGTCCCCTGAACATGGTGAGTCCTACTATAGTGAAGAACCGAGTGACCCTAGTTGGGAGCCAGAATATGCAAATATCATGTACACAAATCCCAACCCTAGACCTCAACCTAGGCAAGTAAGACCCCCATTCCCTAGAGGACCATGCTACAGATGTCAGGGAGATCACCTCATTCGTGATTGCCCCATGTCTGCCCCTACACAGCCTCAGTCAGTGATAATCCAGGGCTTTTGTCAAGATTGTGGGAAAGAGCATCTCTTACGAGATTGCTCAAACAATCCCAATAATATGCCAAAAATCACTCCTATTAAGGTTATTGGGTTAGTAGTAGACTCTACAGGCAATGTGACTTCCACTGCACCAGTGCAAGTGGTCACTAGAGCTCAAGCCTTGCAGCAAACCCAAGGATTGGGTCAAGAAAGGAGTTCCGAGGCTAGTGAAATGGAGAGCATAACCAAGAAAAGGACTAGAGCCTGGAAAGATAGTCGGGAAAGGATGAAAAGACAATGGGCTAAGAAGATGAGCGACTTAGAAGAAAGCATAAGAGAAACAAAAGCCAAAATTGTTGAGCTCACCTCTCAAACACACTCTCACATACCACCACCACCTTCATCCCTATCACCATCTAATCCACCACCTTTCAACCCACCTCAGACAATTCCACCACCCCCTAGAGTAGGATTAGTATTAGCTGACCCCACTCCTGAGGACATAGACATGATGCTTAAGGCATATCAGGCCAGAATCCAAGAAGGGCCAAATGTGACAGATCATGAGAAGTGCTACCCTAGAGCTGACCTAGAGATAGAAAGAACCAAGCTTTGCGCGAAAATGGGATGGATGATTAGAGAAGTTGGAGAGCATAGTTGCAAAATTTGATAAAGAAGCCATATCCCAAGAAAGAGCCAAGGCAAGCGAAAGAATAAGCATCCCCCCACGGGAAGCTTATGTGCCTAATTCCACCAAACCAAACACCTCTTCCTCTATGAATCGGTATTCACCAAAATTCTTGTGAGAGATTCAAGAAGAGAAATGGGCTAAAGAAAGTGAGGAACCGCCTTCAATTGAACTTGTGGATGATGCACATGATCAATTCCCACAAGACATTCCTTCCATTTATGAGGAGCAGGAGAGTACCCAATCCCAGGAGAGATTAGACTTCGAGTCTAATTCCATACAAGAACTACCCCATTTCACAGGCCCATGGGAAGCAAAGTCCACGTGTATGAGAACACCCACAGTCATGGTAAGAAACGAAGTCTCAGTCATACCTAAGAACACAGAGGTAGTGAAAAATACTAAAGTGCAGTGCAACCTCACTTTAGAAGAGCTGCTTAAGGTTAGGCCGGAACTATGGAAACATGTAGCCAAACAAGTACCAGAGATAGCTAAACTACGTTCCTAGGTAGGTTCTCATAGAACAGTACCAGAAGTACCTCTAGACAAGATAGGAGATATGAGTGAAGGAGAAGAAGGAAACACCTATCTCCCCATCACCCATCAAGGATACACAACCAAGGAAATTCTAGACTCTGGTGCAGGAGTTGCAATTGCTACCACTTCCCTATGGAAGCGTTGGGGCAAGCCAGCACTCAGGTCCACGAGGATGAAATTGCAGATGGCCGATGGTCACATAGAGAGACCCCTAGGGCTATTAGAAGGAATAACTCTTACTACTTGTGGTGTAGAGTTTGAGCACACATTTGCTATCTGTGACTTTAGCAAGAACCAAGCCTATGAGATGATTTTGGGAAGACCATTTATGCGACAGTTGCAAGTGGTACAGGATTGGGGAACGAATTCTTTGTACTTGCAACACTTAGGTGTCACCACCAAAGTCAATCTCAAGGATTATTCTCATAGAGATGTACCCCCCATCCAATGAAATCCCATCCATAGAGCCAAAGATGATACTGAGTCAGTGCATTCCATAAGATCAAGATCCTCGTGGATGCATGGACACCCACCTATGCATGTGCAAAGAGGCAGTAGAAGAAGAGAAGAGAGAAAAAGCCAGAGACGTAGGTGTGAAGGAAACACATAGATCAATTCAAGACCCAGCCTATGCAACTGTAGTATTTCCTGACGAAGAATTTGAGCCTCATGGTTGGGCAGAAATCTTAGCAACAATGGATGTAGCCATCAATGAAGAACAATGGACACCCCACTGTGATGAGGATGGCTATGACATTTCAGTTTTCTCCATAGAGCCAATCATGGGAGATTCGGTTCTGGAAGAATGTGAACCTAGCACTGATGCATTCGAGGATGCAAGTGACTCCGATCTAGAGTCAATCATTATGGACCCACCTTTTGCATCTGATGAAGAATGCTCCTATGAGGTAGAAGTTTACCCTCAGAGATACGAAGAGCTCACAAATGATGTAAGGTTAACCACACAAGTGGCCACCAAGAGTGAAGGCAAGAAAAGGAAGAAGAGAGAAGTCACACCAGGAGAGGAAGAATCTTTGTTTGAGGTCCCTGAAAACTTTAAAAAATACAAAATAGATGATAGAAGAGTCATGGTAAGAATGCCTAAACGTGAGGCGCAATCAGGGCAAGCCTATGATAACAAAGAAACCACCAAGAAGGTAGTCGTAGCCATAGAGGAAGGAGAAGAAAGATGCACGTACATAGGACATGACCTGATAGAAGAAGAAGAGCAAGAGTTGATAGCCTTGTTAATAGAATATCGAGATGTATTCGCTTGGAGTTACAAGGACTTGAAGGGTGTAGACCCTGACATATGCTCACACACTATCCCCATGACTTCAGACGCAAGACCCTCTAAACAAAATCCATACACATGCAATGCTAATTATGCTGCCAAGATCAAAGAAGAGATAGATCGCTTGGTCAAAGCTGGATTTATCTATGAAATTGAGCACGTTGAGTGGGTATCCCCCATTGTAGTGGTGTCCAAGAAGAATGGAAAGCTATGTGTATGCATCAACTTGAAAAAGGTTAATGCAGCCACTATTTGAGATAATTATCTGCTTCCAATTACCAAGCATCTATTAGAAAGAGTAGCAGGCAAGGAAGTATACAGCTTCCTTGATGGATTTTCTAGCTACAATCAAAGAGCCATTGCTATAGAGGATCAACATAAGACAGCTTTTGCCACTGAGTGGGGCATATTTTCTTTTCGGGTAATGCTATTTGAGCTTACCAATGCTCTTGCAACCTTCCAAAGATTGATGTGCCACGTGTTTAAAGAGTTCTTGAGGAAGAATTTAGAAGTCTATGTTGATGATCTCTATGCTCATTCCAACATTAGACAAACACATATACCTGAACTCACGCAAATCTTTGACAAATGTAGAGAGTATCAAGTCTGCCTGAACCCAGAAAAGTGTGTTTTCATGGTCAGGCAAGGCAAGATTCTAGGACACATAGTGTCAAAGAATGATATATCCACGGACAAGGAGAAAGTGAGAGCCATAGCAGAGCTACCTAGGCCAAAGAATGTCAAGGAAGTGCAAGCTTTCATGGGGCATTGTGGCTATTACCGATGCTTTATACACATGTATGCCATCATTGCAAAGCCTCTGTATGGACTTTTGACCAACTTTGAGTGGACTGAAGAATGTGAGAATTCTTTCAATGAGCTTAAGAGACGATTATGTTTGGCACCAATCTTGACCACCCCAGATTGGAACAAGCCCTTTCATGTGCATGTGGACGCATCCAACTATGCTATTGGATGTGTGCCTATGCTAGTAGACAGTTGAATGCAGCTGAACGAAACTATACAACCACCGAACGAGAAGGATTACGCATGGTTTATGCGGTTAAAAAGTTTAGACATTATTTGCTTGCAAATAAGTTTAAATTTTTTACTGATCATCAAGCACTGTTGTACTTGGTAAACAAGCCATGCAATACAGTAAGATTGGTAAGATGGTTTCTCTTACTAATGGAATATGACTTTGAGGTGGTAGTGAGGAAAGGTAGAACTCACTTGAGAGCTGACCATCTCTCTAGGCTCACATCTAGAGAGGCCCCACAAGGAGTATCAGACAACCTTCCTGATGCTTACTTGTTTAATTTGGAAGTTGTACCTCAGTGGGCTAAGCCATTAGTGCCGGTATTGACATATGGACCTAACCACCCAGTGATAAACACTCAAGATAGGAAGATAGTAAAAGCCCAAAAATACCAGATCATGGCAGGAAGTATGTACAAGCATACAGATCAAGGGATCCGAGCTTGTTGTGTGGAAGAGGATGAGTACACTAAATGGTTGCAATTAGCACATGTAGGTGCATTAGAGCAACACTACTCAAAGCAAAGAACCTTACAGACATTAATGAGACTTGGAGTGTATTGGCCAACTATGGAAGCAGATGTCCATAAGTTGTGTAAGGAATGCCTCGTCTGTCGTATTAGACCACCTGTGGAGCACGCTACTCTTTACCAAGTGTCTCTAGTACCGGATTGGAGTGAACCATTGGTAGCCTTCCTGAGGATGAAAACATTCCCTCAAGATATGACATTAACCAGACAAAGAAGTCTAGAACAAGAAGCCCTAGACTACTCACTCATTGGTGATAATTTATATAAGTGTGGTAAAGATGGTTACTTGGGACTATGTGTCCATGAGAGTGAATATCTCAAGATCTTGGAAACTGCTCACCAAGGTGTAGCAGGAGGACATTTTGGACCGGACCGGGTGATTAAAGCAATCCTATTTGCAGGCTTGTGGTGGCCAACCCTTCACATGGATGCACATGCCTATGTGAAGAGATGTGATGTTTGTCAGTGAACTCAATATCCTATACGCAAAGATGGGATGCCTCTGAAACCTATGATGGGTGGACGTGCATTCTCTAAGTGGGGAATAGACTTTGTAGGCCCTATTAATCCTCCAGCTAAGGGTTCACATGCTGAATACATTATTGTGGCCACAAATTATCTAACCAAATGGGTAGAGGTAAAAGCTATGACCAAGAACGATGCCCAGACGACAGCCAAGTTCTTATTTGAGAATGTGTTCACTCGATACGGGCTACCTATAGAGCTAGTAAGTGATAGAGGGACTCACTTCTTGAATGGAGTTATTGAAAATCTGCTCCAAGAATTCTTGGTTATACACAAGAAGTCTGCCCCTATCATCCACAAGCTAATGGGCAAGCCGAAAGCACAAATAAGATTCTATGCAATGTGCTAACAAAATTGGTTAATAATAAACGCTCTGATTGGGACAAACAACTACACCATGCTGTTTGGGCATATCGAGTTGCCTATAAAACGGTACTCCAAGCCACTCCCTTTCAAATGGTGTTTGGTCAAAATGCAGTGCTACCATTGGACTTCTTGATACCTACACTAAAAGTAGCACAAGAACATGAGTGGATGGGTCATGAACTCTCTTCGAGAATTTTTTACCTTAAACGATTAGGTGAAACAAGACTAAGAGCTGCAGCAGGAATATATGCAGCCAACAAAAGGCAAAAAGCCTATCTCGATGCACATGTGAAGGACAAGGGCTTAAAGGCAGGAGACCTAGTACTAATCTACACATTGAAGCAACATGCACGGAAATTAGAGAAGAGAGGCTATGGACCTATGATCATAAATAGAATCTCAACCAGTGGAGCAGTTCAATTAGCTACACTAGAGGGTGATGTTCTCCCGAGTTACATTAGCGGATGTAGACTCAAGTTATATCAAGAACCCCTGACAGAAGAGATGCTAACTCGACTCAATACTTCTAGGAAACGCAAGGAAGAGGAAAAGTGAATCTGAGAAGAAGCGCAGGCAGAAGCCTTAGAACTTTCTTGCTGTCAAAAATTGAAATTGAATATCAACCCTATAGAAGCATATGTCATAGGATTGGGAGGTGTGGAAACCCCTTGCATAGGTGAGGTGGAACTTCCCCTCTACATTCAAGATGTTTTAATGACTGTTAAAGTACTAGTGTGTCAAGATGAGGATCTCACTGAGCCTCTTGTCTTGGGCCAAGACTGGATCTATGAGCACACATTCAACCTAAACCAAAGAAGTGGACTTCTTCAGGTATGGGTAAATCAGAGCCGAATTACAATTGAGTTAGAAAAGGGAGCACTCAAAGAACTAGGAAAGGCACACACTCCTGGTCCTTCCAGGAGTACACATGAAAATGACGATGCTATTCTTGCCCAAAAGTATGTGATGCAGAAGAATGATGATCTCAATGAAGAAGTGAAGGATATGATGGAACCCCCTCCTTTTCCAAAGGCCATCGGGATGCAGCAACCAAAGGCGAAGCAAATGCAGAAGAAGCAGATGACTTATGCTCGAAGGCAAAAGAAAGTACGAAGCACTATGTCTCAGTCACCAAAACAAGTGTGGGTGCGGAAAGGCGAGCATCCTGTAGTGATCAAGCCACAAACACGGGCTAAACTTCATATTAGTGATCAACGACAGGACACTAATAAGAAGTCTTTCAAAAATTCTTCTGCGAAAGTGAAGTCTATCTGGGTACCCAAGAAGTAGATGAAAGCTGGCCCACCATTAAGACAAATTTGGGTGCCTAAGGCTTGCTTGCGAGCTCAAATAGTCACACACAGACAACATGGTCCACTCACTTGAATAGCTGAAACCCATTCCTATTCAACAAGCACGAACACATATTCACCCACCAGCACGAACAAATTCAATTATAAATGGGTCCCTTGAAAGCCTCATTCCCTAACTGACACTCTCATAAAGCCCTCTAGTGTCTCCACTCAACCAAGACCGAAGGCCACCCACTATGTTTGGCAACTCAGGGCTTGTAGTAAGCCACCCGACTCCCTCTTGTGAATTCATCTCCACCTACTAACCGCATCATCCTCTCACTGCATCTCTCCATTTAGCTCATAGGACTAGTCATTCACTAACTACACACATAATCATTGACCACTCACTGACCTATTAACCTATCATTAACCTCATGTTAATATTGTAACAGGGACAAAAATTGTTTCTATCTTGTCCAGTACAATGTTAACACCTACTTCTATATTCTCACAGAACCAACAAACAAGAAGTAACAAGGCAAAAGCAGGAGGTACCAGTTCCCAGGCAGGATCTAGCGGCCATATAGTGGACATTGAAACCCTCCTCTTCGAATCACAGCTCACCGAGAGGCCTCAAGAACTTAGATCTGTGCATGTGCTTCCTATTCAAGACCCTCCACAGGGACACACTTCTCAAGTGGGCAAACATGCATGGTTTAGTGATGTTGCAGGACCATTGGGAGACGGCACCTACTTTTGGGAGGCAGAAATTGAATTTGATGGCAAATGGGGACGATACCATTTCTTCACCCATGAATTCGAGAAGTACCAGAATGCAGAAGTGATGAGATCTGTATGGACCAAAGAAGGATTGGATAGCTGTTTCCGGGCACATCTACCTAAGCCAGATTTCTTGCAATGCTCCTACCTTATCAGTACCATCACCCCTAGCAGAGCTAAGGGAGGCGAAAGTACTTTCGTGCTACCCTCACTAACGCCAGGACACGAGCTCAAAAGATTCAAACTGACCCTTAACCTAGTAAGGGAAGCATTAAACATGCAAGGCATGCATATTCCCACTGAGAAAGAAACAATGATTCCCGGCAGGATGAAGCACAAGGATCTCAACAAATTGAAGGATATGGTTGCAATGACACCAACCATTGCCCTCCACCTACGAACATTCATGCAACACTTCGCCTTCCCCGCCCAAGAACATTTCACTATGTCACCAAAAAGAATCTGGTTCAGCTTGTACTTGGCGGAGACAGAGGATCTCACAATTAATTTTACCACACTGGATCATAGATCAAATCCACCTAGCACATCAACGATGGAATAAGAAACAGAAGAACGTGCTTCATGGGTGTTGTGTGTTGACAAAAATAATTTACAAGTGTTTAGCTTACGACGTGCCTATTCAAAGAGCACTAGTGTGGTCTAGAGCTCAGGAATTTCAGAGACGGCTATCAACAGCAGGTCCTCCATCTAAGAAAATGAGAGGTATAGTCCAACTACCATGTGCCCAAGCAAGGGGAGCCACCACCACACCAAAGGTGATCCCTCCACAAATGCGACGTGTCCGTCCGTTTACGATTTGCTTACCCAGACAGAGTGGAGAAGGACATAACCTAGTTTTCCTCCCTATCCCCTCTAATTTGGAGTTTCCACAAAGCTACACCCTAGCTGATTTGACAGATGAAGAAATTGCCCGCATGATTAATGAGACCAATCTTGAGACAGAAGTAGAGCAGACTCAAGAACCACACCCTACTACAACCACTTCAACCCCAACCCAACTAGAAGTAGTAGAAGTAGAGGAAGATGAAGAAGAGACTAAAGAAGAAGCAGATGAGGAAGATGATGAAGAATACGAAGAAATTACAGAACTAGCGGGTGCAATAGCCTATTCGGCACAAATAAAAAGATTGTATGAAACCATGAAGCGAGACCAAGAACATCACAAACTGTCGCTCGAAACAGGAAAGGTGCTAATGAGCCAAAATGTTAGGAGAGGAAGGTGTGGATGAAATCTTTATTGAATCCATGAACCTACACGCGGACGTCGTGGGCCTGGATGAAGCCATCCATTCAGCCATGACTTATATTCATCGCTTTGAGAAACGGGTGCCTACGCATCCCATGTGCTCCGGCAAGCAGATTCATATGGATGTATCGGCACCACGCAACACTACACAAATAGAGGAACACCACAAGGCACCACCATCACCACCTCTCACTACACACTTCACTTCACCACACGACACTACCACCCCAACTTCAACACTCACCACATATGTTATGGGGATTCCTATCTCACCAGGCACCCAATTTTGAGGGATCACAATGCCCACATTTACAACAATATTCATGAACATCACATCCACCCCTCCCACGGTCCCCATCTACACATTCACCCACACTTTTGACACCATGGAAACATCACCAGCCACAGCACCACTCCCTCCCCCCTCTCTACCACCATCTCCCATACCCCCTCCACCCACATCACCTCTCATGTCCACTTCATTCACTATCCCTTTCCCATCCCCATTCCCCCTGCATCCTCCACCTTCCTTGCATTCATAAATGTAAATAACATGTTTGCTACATTACATCAATGTGTACATCAGTTGCAAACAGAATATCAAACCTTGGAAGATCGACATCGCCAAATAACTACGGATCATGAGCAACTACAAAAGAGGCTTGCAGCTTTGGAAGCAGAAAATACTGACCTAAATCAACGCTACACTACGCTCGAGCACGCTCACCAGACCCTTTTGGAAGCTCCCTAGTCATCCAAATCTGGTGAAGTTAAAAAATTAACAGCTCTACTAGAGCTTTATCAGTCAGAACATACTAAAAGCCATCGCAACCTGACCTTATTCAGAAAGCACATGGCCACTGCCCTCGAAGAGAACAAGCACTTGCAAAGGCAGAACAAAGAAAATTTAGAGGCAGCCATGGAGGGTTCCCCCCAAGAGATCAACCCCGAAAGATTCAAAGTTGTTCCATCCGACACTATGAAGACAATTCTAGAAAGCTATGCGGACCTACTGGAAGCGCATGATGAGTTGGGCAAAGAACGAGACACTCTCCATCAACAACTAACGATGCAGGAAGCCCAACCTAAGGTCACGAATGCTACCACCACCACAGGAGAGGTAAATGCACTGAGAGAACAGGTCGCGGAGTTGCAAAGCAAGCTACTCCAATATGAAAGACAACCCTTCCCAATCATCGAATGAGAACTAGAAGAATTGGTACCCATAGAAGTGGATGAATCGTATGAAGAGCCATATGTGCCTATGCCCATGCCGGGTGGCCAACAAACCTCTGAGGGATTGGACACACTAGAGGTAGAAGCCCTAGAATGGATGCAAAAACTCAAAAAAACAGCCAATACACATGATGATCGAGTAGCAGTCCAGATTGAGTCCATGTCCAAGATTGAGGATACCATTATCAGATCAGAATATTTCCGAAGTATGTCTCATCACAGATGGATAGGCACCAACGACGATCAATATGTGCCGTATTGTGTGCTCTTGGAAGATTACAACGCCGAAATTCAATGATGATGTGGCAAGCCTCCAACCTTTGCCACTCAATTCGGCCCTGATGATATCCCTGAGAGCCCTAAATAAGGACCAATTCATCAACCTACCTGGCAGCTACGACTCTTAGAAACTTACCCGGAGATGGTTCGAACTTGGAATAACATGCCACTATTCATTAAGTATAATCCTTGTTATGCTTCCATACTCAGAAGACGCACATGGCCGGAGTTTGCCATCGCTGTAAAGAATGTTAAAGGCTGTGCAAGGTGGCTCAATTATGTATACCTGGCACCACCACAGGTACAAGCTACAGTGGGCTACATGATCTCCACCATCCGCCACTGGGGAGTTAGAATGTGAAATATCCCAGATGTAATGGCTCAGATGTGCCTAAAGATATTTGAGTTGATGTTGGTTACCTTCAGAACTTTCAAAAATATTCAAGATCCACATTTCTAAGGTGTCGGATTCACAACACGTAACATTGACTTGGTCTACGATATGAGTACAACCCCCTCCATCCAAGTAATATATGCATGGCACACACGGATTAAATATCTCCCCGCTTGCTACAAGCAAACATTTGAAGAGATGTTCATCACGAGATTCTGGGAATACCACTCTGAAGTCTTTGTTCCCATACCTTCCCACCTACTCCACCTCTTTGCAATGGAGCGGACACTACATTCAGAACAACTGCGTGTGCCACATCTGGACATTCCAGGTCCAGTGGATTGGGATGCCCTCCTAACTGATTTAGCACGAGGGTTGCGGCTGGAAGAACACCACCTAGCATCAGATGTGGTTGAATTCTATGTCAAACGCTCAGCCAAACAAGGGTCTGTCAGAGATGACAGACACGAGAGAGGGGGAGTGTTGGCAGTAGTCAAGCCATCCAAGGACTCACAAGACAATGAAGCCAAAGAAGGGAGCCAGAGCGGAAAAAGGGCACAAGCAGACAAAGTAGTCAACAACAATTTGGCAAATAGGCCATCCAAATTTTCATGAAGTTGAAGACCAAGGACAAAGCACAAGAGCACATCAAAGAGGTGAACACACAAGAAGAAGGAGCAAGTAGGGAGCTTCAGGAAGTGTATGTCAAATTGTTAGAAGAAATCCCTACAAAAATAGTGATTTTCATCACTAAAAGCCATTGTAAATATCATTTCATATTTTCGTAGCTCCATTTTGTGCAAGACAAGGAGTTCTTGAGCTTGAGGAGCTTTAGAAGTACCTACCTATCAATTTTCATATTTTTTAGACTCCGTTTGAGCCCCCAAATAGGCCCTAGAACCTAATTTTTAACTAAGCTGGACACTAGGTCTGGACAGGGCCAAAACTAGTCAAAAACTATAAAAAGAGCCAGAGAGCTCATTTTTGAGGTTAGCTTGTGGTAGCTCAAGCATAAGCACCACCTCCTTTACTTGCCAATCCGCGGAGACGTGAGGACCGGTATGAAGACCACGAGCAAGTGAAGGCACAAGTGAGTGAGTGAAAGCACACAAACATGCACACACATACACACACACGCACACAAGGTAAGATCAAAGAGAGGAACAATGGAAAGCTTCGATTGCAAAAGAGTTATCTTACAAAGCTCTATTCTCTAACAAGATAACCCCAAAAATGAGCTCTCTAGCTCTTTTTATAGTTTTTTGAGTAGTTTTGGCCCTGTCCAGACCTAGTGTCCGGCCTAGTTAAAAATTAGGTTCCAGGGCTTATTTGAGGGCTCAAACGAAGTCTAAAAATTATGAAAATTGGTACGATGGTACTTCTAATACTCCTCAAGCTCAAGGACTCCTTGGCTTGAACAAAATGGAGTTATAAAAATAGAAAATAGTATTTACAATGGTTTTTAGTGATTTGGGAGGTAGTGTCTGTTTGGTAGGAACAAGAGCCATCTACCTTCCAAATGTGGCAGGGTTAGTTTTCCGGTTCTTCATTTGTCACTAAAAGCCTTTGGAAAGTGTTGTCCCTTGGTATGCGCTCCTTCCTTGGATTCCAGCATGATTGTGTCATGGTGGGCCTCCATTGATGTCCTCCAATTCTTTCAAAGATGATATTCCTATGTAGCTCATGCCTCGTATTCGTAACCCATAATGAATGATGGGTAAGTGTGTTCGTGCATGGGTTGAGTAAAATATGTGCCTTGTGCACGGCCTTGTAATGTAGCCCTATGCATGCTTACTTGGAAAAATGCATTCGAGGAAGGATGGTGCAAAAATTGGGTTCTTGAGCTAAGTGCTCAAGGGTATGCCGATGGAGAGGTTTCCTAAGCTATCATGGTTATGATGTTTCCAAAGTAAAGATACTTACCATGGAGAAGGTCGATCAATGTTCATCTCTTCGTGTTGTACACTCGGCCTTTGGGATGGAACATTGTTGATGAATGTCCATGTTGATGGTCCACTGATGAGATCTTTTGAGTGGCTGATCCTGTCTCCTCTTTTCAATGCATCATTTGCCAAATACTGAGAATTGAATTTCTTTATATTTCAGTATACATACAAGGATTCGCATGGTACCAAAACTATCCCTTGCAGATATCTCCTTGGATGGCTCTTGTACATATGGTAGTTAAGCATCTCTTAAGTTGCGGACCTTCAAGCTCTTCACTCCTACCCTGGTAAGGGGGAACCATAGTTGTGGATGCCATGTTCATGCCAAGTTCTTGACATCTACCAGATAAGGCAGCAATTACATCATTTGCTAGCCGAGACACACTTCTATCCAAACTGATAAATTCCCAGTAATCGATGGTTCCATCTTCAACTAAGCATGACTCATTCATGTTCCATGAGCGGAACCTGAGAACAAGTTCTTTCTCTTTTTTTTTTTTTTTTTTTTTTGGAACAATGTCACGAAACAAGAAGACAAAGTTTAGTATCAAAAAATGGTGTACATGTGTCAATGTGCTCTCGTGCATGGGACTCTCAATTGTGTCTATGCACGGCCATGTAATGTGGCCCTATATTAATGCATACTTTGGGAATGCATGACCTAAATGGTGCAAAAGACAAGGTTGTGCAAGGAGCACATGGTTGTCGCTCGTCGAGGCTTTCGATGTTATTTGCGGAGGTTGATGCCGACCTTGGTGGAGGTATCCATTGAGTCTCGAGCTGAAGTAATCCTCCTTATTGGAGTCCATTTTAGAATAGCATTTGGCACTGTAGAGATCACTTCAGGCGTCTTCCTCTTTGGATGCTTCCTGAACTGTGGTATCCAGTGTGGTTGGCGCTTTGATTCGGTGGAGGCTACTTGTACTTTTGGCTTCCAAACCCATATCCTTTTTGCACGTCTTCCTAATATTGTTGAAGAGCTGATTTGATATTCCTCCGGTCTCTGTACGTGGTTCTTACCCCTTTCTCTTTTTGGCTTCTTTGTTGAGATCTTTCGCATGTGGGAGAACATAGGTTGTTGTGGATGTAAGAGCTTCTTAGGTACCCACATCTGTAACCGCCCTTGTTGAGTTGCAGCTAATTTCTTAGGCACCCAAACTTGTTGGATACCTTGTGATTGAGCTTGTCCAAGCTTCTTCCTTCATCTTCTGGCCTGATTGGCTTGCCTGGATGGAATTTGTGGGGGCAAGGCTGGTGGTTGCTCTCCTTTGCGTACCCAGATCTGCTTCATGCTCAGAACTGCTTTCTTGTTGAAGGGTGTCTTTCTATTTGCTATAGCAGGTGTTTTGAATTGTTGTGCTTGCTTCTAAGGTTGAACTACTATGGATGCTTTACTCTTCAAAAAAGAAGGAGGGTGTGCTTGCCTTTGCGACTGTCCTTCCATGATTGAGTCCTTCTGGATCATAGAGCTTTTGACACATACAACATCTTGCTCGTGAAGATTAGTCTTAGAGGAACTTAGAGAGTGTGTGGTGCCATGATATGTGAGCATGCAGTTCTCTAATTCTAATGTAATGCGTTGTTCATGTACCCAAACTTGAAGAATCTGACTTCTTAGGTTTAAGTTAACTGCATGGTCATAGATCCAATCTTGACCCAAGACAAGTGGTTCTATAAGGTTCTCATCTTGACACACTAGCACTTTGACTTTCATTGGAACATCTTGAGAAGTTCTACCTCGCCCAAACAAGGGGTTTCCACACCTCCCAATCCTATGAGATAAGCTTCTATGGGATTGATGTTCAATTGCAAGTCTTGGCAGTAGGAAAGTCTAACTGCACTACTTGCTGCACCTGAGTCAATCAATGCTTTCACAGTCCTTGCACCCGTCCCTTTTCCTATTTCTATGGTCACAAAGGGTCAATGACTTGAGAAGTGGCTATGCCTGATTTTTGGCACATATCCATGTGATATTTTGGGGCTTTTGAGTTGACATCTAGGCCTAGTCGCCTTAACTTATTTCGCCTAATACGCTCTCTGGCCTCTGCCTGTGCTTCTTCTCTCACTCTTAACTCTTCTTCTTTTCGCTTCTTAGCAGTGTTGAGTCTCATTAGCATATCCTCAGTAAGAGGTTCTTGATATAGCTTGACTCTACATCCACTAATATAGTTTGGCAAGATATCTCCTTCTAGAGTGGCCAACTAAACTGCACCATTAGTAGAAATTCTATTAATAATCATGGGTCTGTATCCTCTTTTTTCCAAGTTACGGGCATGTTGTTTTAGTGTATAAACCAACACTAGATCTCCCTGTTTCAATCCCTTATCCTTGATGTGTGCATCAAAGTATGCCTTTTGCCTTTTCTTTGCAGCATAGATGCCTGCTGCTGCACGTAGCCTTGTCTCACCTAAGCGTTCTAGATCAAAGATCCTAGAGGACAATTCATGTCCATTCAACTCATGCTCTTGTGCTACTTTTAAAGCTGGGATTAAGAAATCTAATGGTAGCACAGCATTCTGTCCAAAGACCATCTGAAATGGGGTGGCATTGAGTACCGTTTTGTACGCAACTCGATAAGCCCAAACAGCATGATGAAGTTGTTTGTCCCAATCAGAGTGTTTATTATTGACCAGTTTTGTCAACACGTTACAGAGGATCTTATTGGTGCTCTCGGCTTGTCCGTTAGCTTGTGGGTGATAAGGGGCAGACTTCTTATGTATCACTAAGAATTCTTGGAGAAGATTTTCAATGACTTCAGTGTGTCCCTCTATCGATTACTAACTCTATTGGTAGTCCATATCTAGTGAACACATTCTCAAATAAGAACTTAGCCATTGTCTGAGCATCATTCTTTGTGGTGGCTTTGACTTCTACCCACTTTGTAAGGTAATCTATGGCTACAATAATGTACTCTGCATGGGAGTTTCTAGCTGGGGGGTTAATAGGGCCTACAAAGTCTATACCCCACTTTGAAAATGCACGTCCTCCCATCATTGGTCTCAAAGGCATCTCATCTTTTCTAACTGGATATTGTGCACGTTGGCATGTGTCGCATTTCTTCACATAGGTATGTTGTTTGTTATTGACTTTGGAGTTGTCCTCTCCAATCATGAAGTACAAAAGAATCAACAATCCATCTTTATTTTGTCAATCCTGGGAATATCCATGAGACCACAGCCCCTTCTAGATGATAGATTCATAGAAATAAGAGATTGATGGCTGGAATTCTGAGAAAATGAAAATGAAGAGGAAATATCTAGAGTTTACCTTATCTAGAGCAAATCTTCATCATTTTCTATGATCTTTGTGTCTAATTCATGTTATTTTCTCATCAGAATACAAATATGAAATCAGAATTGGAAAATATCACCTGTATCACAGAGACGAGACAATCGCGATTCTGTACCAGTAGACGATTTCCACTTTTCTGTAGCATTCTTCAACCTTTCTTCACTCAACACATCAGTAATCTTTTCTCTTCATACATCTTACTCAGTATTACACAAATGAAACTCACAAATCTCCATGATAAAGCAAGAAACAAGCTCTCACATCAAAAGGAAACACACATAATAGAAGAAAAACACGATTTCTGCAGAAACTCTCTCTTCTCTATTGATAGCATGATCAAATGATTAACCAACCTCTCCAAAATAGAGAAAATTGACTTATATACATTTTCAAGTGTCCTCTTTCACACTTGAATTTTGGTCCTTTCCTCTATTATTCTAAAAATATGCTATCTAAGAGTTTCCAAAAATTCTAGAAAAAATACATAAGCTTCTATCCTACATAAGGAAGACTCTTCCTTCTTTTTTACAACAATTGCATAAATATTTCTACAAATTTCTATCATTTTACAATAATTTTCCTTCAAAAAAGGTTTCCAAAAATGCATCTTCCAACATCCTTCCCCTCCTAAGCCTTTCGGCTCCTGACGAAAGATCTTCCTGCTCCTCTGCACTGATCACTTCTCTTCATTTCTTCTTTCTTTGGTATACTTGTGACAGCAAATCATGACTTTTTCTTTCAGTTATATTTAGATTGTTGACCATCTCAAATAAAGCCTTTCTCCATTGTACTGCAGCTTCAGGTTTATCTATGACATCTTTTTTCAAGTACTTTGTGTAAGCCGCTTCATATGCTGTAAGTCTGGACTTGGTAACAACTGACAGGTTTCCAAAAATTTCTGACTCCCTCTCAAAAAATCCATAATCGAAGGCATCCTCAAAAATCTGTAAATAATGGCTACCCAAAAATACAATTCTGTTGTAGTAGGCCATCAGACAGATCCTATCAGGTGTCTCACTTAGATCAAACAATAAAGCATCCGTAGGAGAATTGAAACCAATGTAATTCAAAACTCTAATATCTGTATCGGTATATGTTTCTATACAAGCTAGAAGTACCCTCATTATTCTGATAAGTAATATGCAAGCAGGATCATTAACATCTTTATACAT
Organism: Ceratopteris richardii; assembly: GCA_020310875.1. Lineage (NCBI taxonomy): Eukaryota > Viridiplantae > Streptophyta > Polypodiopsida > Polypodiales > Pteridaceae > Ceratopteris > Ceratopteris richardii. The sequence goes on from CM035432.1 coordinate 131,764,711, forward strand.
AGCTATGACTGACTTAGCAGTGTTCACCATATAACTCTTTATAGGCCAAGTTCCTGCCTTCGGACCTGCTATCTTAGGGAAGTTTAACCATTTCGCTGGGATCTGACCTTCTTTTCTTCTCTCCCAAAAAACGGTCCATTCTCTTCTTCTGGCAATTGGGCAATAAGCTGGATTGATCTTTAAATGCAGAGGTGCCTCTTTCCAGATTTTCCTACATTCCTTATTGGCATCCAGCCACTTATTTCTCCATTTGGGATTTGCTCTTTCAAATAACTCCTTCGTGACATTAATATCTTCTTCATACTCAAGGTATTTGTTTGGAGATAACCCTACTCTGGCCAATTGATAATTCTTTATGCTCTCCAAAATCATACAGAAAGGTATTCCTAATCCGTTTGCAGCCCAATGATGCTGGTCTGGATTAATGCCTTTATTCAGAGCAAATGTAACTATTTGATCTTCATACTCATCATGCATCTTTATGATAAATTCCATTCTTGACTCTCTATTGGTTAATAATTTCTGGACAAACTCTTCAGAATATTTTTCCTCTGGTTTCTTGACTGCTAGTTCATTGTTCTCTTGTTCTCTATCAAGATTCCCTGTTTCATATTCTCTGGTATCTGTATCTTCTGCCTGCACTTGATCTTGAATTTCTTTTTGAACTTCTGGTTTCTCCAACTGTTTCTGTAATTCTCCTATAGTCATCATTAAACTTCTGTTCTGAGCTGCCCATAACTCCTTTTCCTTCCTCCACTCATCCCTTTCTTTCTCCAACTTTATCTGCCATTCATGCCTTTCCTTTTCTACCTCCATATGTAATTGATGATACCCTCTCATTGATGTGGCAGCATGAGTGTTTGCTTGTTTCTCCATTTCTTTGGCCTCTTTTAATTCTATTTGAAGTCTTTGAATTTCTTTATGCAGCTCTTCCTTCTCTTCCTCTGTCAATTGAGCAGGTTTACCTTCATCTCTTAGTTGACCTTCTTCCAGAAACAATTTATTAATCTCGTCATGTGCTCTGGTCAGAATCTAATATGATGTTTGTAAAGTTCTGTATCTTCCTCCTATGGTTTTTAATTCCATTTCCATTTTGGCATTCTGCTCTGATAACTTTACACTCTTATCTTCCAAATATTGGATTTTGTTCTGCTTCTGAACCTCAGCTTCTTCCAAAGCAATGATTCTATTGATATATTCTTCATTCTTTTCCTTCATCACCCTTAATTGCTCTGACATCTGCTCTTTTTCCTTCTTGTGCTCTTTGATAATCAAACTTCCTTTTTCAAATTCCGATTCAGCCACCATTCCTGATATGATCATATTTCTACTAGATGGTCTGAATTGTTCAATGTTGCTCATGATTATCTGACAAGCTGATCTTATATTTTTGGGTATTCTTTCCAACCCTACTTCTATTTCTGTCTGTCTAACTTCAATTTGCTTGTCTTCTTTACCCACATCATCTTCTTCTGCTGCTGTTTCATCATCTATATCCTGAATGTCTTGTTCTTCATAACTGTGATCATCATTCTTTGTCCCCTGATTGGTATCATCTTCTTCAGAATTCAATGCTTTGTCATTTGCACTCTTCTGCTCTGAAAAATCTGAAGCCCTCTTCTCTTCTAATGACTTCTTTTCTTCCAATACTTGTTGCTTCTCTGTAAAGAGCTGGTCTCCCTTAGTTTGTATCTCCTTCTCTTGTATTAGTGTTTCCTGACTTCTGTTTGAGTCCTTTCCAACAAGATCTATTTGAACCTTCTTGAGTTGTTCTTCCTGTCCCTGTTTTTCCTGAACTAAAACTGAAGCAACCTGATCATTACTTTTCTCATTTGTGTATTCTTGTTCCTGTTCATCAATGTCCATGACGTCTGCTTCTACTTCTTGTTCTTGATCATCCTTGGATGTAAATTCCTCACTGCTTTTTATATCATGTAATACATCCTTTATACTTTGAATGATCTCTTCTTCCACCACTTTCCCTGTGATCTTTGGAACACTCTTTCCCATTTCTGTCTTCTTGATTTCTTGATCCTTATTCACATCCTGCTGTGCTTTAACTGAACTACTCCTCTGTATCTCCTTTGTCAACTCCTCTATTTTTTCACTCAATTTGAAATGAGTCTGTGATGGTTTTGTCCATATGAGTTTTATTCCTGTAGGCATCAACCCATAATTGACTTCTTCCCTCATTCGGCCTTCCTCTTCTGTCATTACTGCCTTTCCTTTTAACAGCCTTCTTTCTTCTTCTGAGCTCATCTGTTGAACTATTTCCTCTTGAGTTTGCTTTCTTGAGACTTCATACTTGAGTCCTCAGGTGTCTTCAGCTTCTCTGTGGCCTGTGTAACCACATTTGGAGTATTTGGTACTGAAAGATTTAGACTTTTTAACAAGAAGCTTTCAATGTCACTATCTGAATCGGATGAAAATCGTGAAGACCCCCCTATTTCAGGTTCTGTAGGTTTTGATACTTCTTCCACTGTGATAGGCTTCTGTGTTGCTTCCCTGATTACTTCTTCTGTGCCTTTCATTATTGCAGCTTCAATTACTACTTTTTCTTTCCCCTTCTTAACCAATTTCTTCTTTTGAACTGGTTTCCTTGGCACCTTCTTTTTCACAACAATAGTGGTCCTGGTCTCCGGAGGTCCTTGTAATTCTTTGAAATAGGCCAGCAACTCCACCTCCTTCTTAACAAACACCTCTTCTGTATCAGCGGCCATCATTTCATCATGTAATGTCTCATAATGTTGCACTTCTTCTTGGATCCAATCTGTAGCTTTGCATGAGTAATCTTCCAACATTTTTTGATACTGTGCCTCATACATGGCTCTTTTATTGTTTCCTTGGGTAAGATAAGTATAAAGTTGTTCTTTACTTGTCTGTGGAGGATGAGGTTCACTAGAAGATTGTACCTCCTTTTGAGCTGCCACATGTTCCTCTTTTGTTACCTCAGTCTGTTCCAATTCCACTTTCCTGGGATCCAACCTTCTCTTTTTGACTGGAATCACTTCTTCAGAGATTATTTTCCTCTTCATCCTAGCTCCTCTCATACTAGTGTGTCCCACTGTTTCTTTGGAATGCATCCTTTTGGGAGGGCTTTTTACCCCTGTCATTAGATTCCTGAAGTACTGTGCTTCTGGAGCCAGTTTCAACTGTTCTTCCATTCCCAAAACATGGTAGATGATTCTGGTTAGGAATTGACCTCCATTCATAAACTTCTTCTGTTCCCAATGTTTTGCTGCTTCTTTCAGCTGTTCATGGATGTATGGAGAGACATCCATTACTCCAAACGGTTTGGTTTTATCTTCGTTATTAAACATCAATAAAGTCACTGACTTATGTGGCATTGTGTACCTTGGTAGTTTTGGAAAACAGAAGAATTGTAAGAACATCCTTACAGCATATTCTTCTTTCTCCCTTCCTTTAAAATCAGCGAACTTTGTAAATCCTATGTACGTTCCCTTATTCTTTTTGACAAAGCTTGGGTCTAGTTTGGTTCCCATTGGAAAGAACTGTAAAGCAGCTCTGATATGTTCTGCTTTGATAGTAACCCGTACCTCCTGATTATCTTTGTTCTTCACTTTGCATCTGAAGTAAGCATCATTACCTTTCCCAACTTCTTCCAAACTACCCATCACTTGTGCTACTCTTTCAAAGTCAATAAAGAAGATAGGTTCTTCCAAGAGTTTGTGCAATCCCACAGCTTTCCATCTCTTTATGTTGACAGAAGTTCTCTGAAACCTGTAAAATTCCTGGCACAGCATAGTGTACTTATATCCTCCGATTCCTACTGTAAAAATATATTGTCCTATCACTCCCAATATTTCTTTAAGTTCTTTTACTACCTTTTCAGCTTCTGGGATTTCTGAGTCTTCATCTGATTCCAAGTCCACTTGTTCCTCAGCTGCATCACTATCCAGGAACCAATGTCCTCTGGACAAAGTTACCGAATCTGCTCTGAAGTCATGGATTTGTAATTCCTTAGTATTCACCATCCTGTATTTGTAACATATAAAAGAAGAGAAAACACTCCACCCATATAAGTCACAACAATTCAGAAAAATTAATGTTTTCTTTTGAAATATTCTTGCCACGAAAATAAAGAAAGAAAGTTTTCCAAATAAATTTTGCTTCTTCAAAAGACTCAATTAAAGTGATCATTACAGGTGTAGCAAGATGTCTAATGTGCTTTCTTTAATTGTCACTTCCTTGCTTGTCATTCCTTTTCCCAAAAAAGAGAATAATTCTTGAAGAAAGAGATGATGAAAACAATGATTAATGAAAAAAATAGAAATCAAAAGATGATCACAGAAAATTGAAACAAAATAATACAAATTTTCCATAATAATTTACTTTCCTCCTCCCTATATCTTGCTTCGTGCTTTATAAAATTAAAAACAAAATAAAATACACACTGTGTCCAGTTTTCTCTGTCCTCCTTTCCTTCCCCTCCTAATTCTCTTTTAAGGGGAAAAGGTTTAAAAGAAAATACTTTTGTCATCCTTCTCTTTTTTTTTTTTTTTTTTTTTAATATTTGGTTCCAAAATTCTGAAGATAGGTCAACTGTGGATGATCTTTCTGCCATTGACATAATTCTGATTTTTTTACCCAATAATGTTTAACTGCAATTGTCCTTATGTCATCCACACATCCACACTTCATAGACCAACATTTTGTAGCATTTTTTGGTCTCCATACCCATTTTGCTCTAACTTCCTGTTTTAATGAGTAATATCGGTGTATGCCTTCTTTCCATGTCCCTCTTGTTCTGATTTGTTGATGTTTCAAATTAGGCAATAAGTGTCTTCTTCGTTTTGTCTCACCATTCTTCTTTACTCCTAAATTCTCTTGCTGGTTTTGATTGTATGAAGCTTGATCATTTTGTAGTGGCAATATGTCCCTGTCCTTCATTGAGAAAGTAAATTCTTCCATATCTGGGTCATGAACATCTAGATAAACTTCCTGTTTTTCATTACTCAGAAAAAACATTAAAAGCTTTTTGTTATTTATGGTCAAACTGAGCTTCATTTTTTCAAAGTTCAAAATAACTTTACCTTGTTTGAGCCAGGGTTGTCCCAAAATCAATTTTTCAGTCATCAAATGATCTGGCCACTCTTCACAATCTATCTTCATATATTCATTATTAAATTTAACTTTAATAAAAAGTGAAGACAAACTCTGAATCATTTTTCCTTCTAATGTTTTAATCAGCATTCTGCTTTTATTCCTCTTTATGCTAAATTTATTTACCAAGGCTGAACTGATCAAGTTCACTTGAGCTCCTGAATCTACCAAAACCCTTATGTTTTCATTTTGATGATCCATTTCTATCACGGGCAAATGTTCTCTTTGTTTTAGAGTGCTTTCACATAAACACACCTCCTTAAGTTCTTTCATTTTTCTTATTCTCTCCTTTGCTTCTTGTTGAGCCTCTTTTCTGATGTTTTCCTCTTCTTTTTTCCTATTTTGAGCCTTTTGCAGTCTTCTCCATTCATCAGTAGTTAATGGACACTCATACCTTTTAACTCTAAATCCACTTATAAAATTTGGCATGATTTCTCCATCAATGTTAGCTAATTGAATGGCTCCGCTCTTGCTTATCTTATGTATGATGTATGGCCCATGTCCTTTCTTCTGAAATTTTTTCTGATGCTCCTTGACTGTGTATGCCAGAACCAAGTCTCCTTCTTGGAGATCTTTTTCTTTTATATGCACATCGTGGTAGGCTTTTTGTCTTCTCTTGTCTGTATATATACTCATTACTGCTTGAAGTCGAGAAGCTCCGAGTTTTTCCAAATCTATGACCCTCTCAGATAGTTCATGTCCTGTCCAATTATAATGATTACCCACTTTTAATGTTGGAATTAGAAATTCCATGGGTAAAACTGCATTTTGACCATATACCAAGTTAAATGGAGTAGTCCCTAAAGCAATTTTGTATGCCACTCTATAAGCCCAGAGAACATGACTAAGTTGAGAATCCCAATCATTTCTGTTTGTGTTGACTAATTTGGACAATACAGTGCAAAGTACTTTATTAGTACTTTCTGCTAACCCATTAGCTTGTGGGTGATATGGGGCTGACTTACTATGATGAATCATGAAATATTTGGTCATGTTTTCTATGATTTGGTTCAAAAAATGAGTTCCCCTATCACTTACTAATTCAATTGGAAGTCCAAATCTAGTAACAATATTTTCATACAAAAATTTTGCAGTTGTATGAGCATCATTTCGTTTAGTGGCTTTGGCCTCAGCCCATTTTGTCAAATAATCAGTAGCCACTAATATGTATTCTGCATGAGATTGTCTAGCTGGAGGATGTATAGGTCCAATAAAGTCCAATCCCCATTTGCTAAAAGCTCTGGCTGAAGTTAATGGGATTAATGGCATGTTATCTCTTTTATTTGGTTGACTCGCTCTTTGACAGATGTCACATCTTTTTACATAAGTTCTTGCATCAAGAAATAGAGTTGGCCACCAAAAGCCAGAATACAAAATGAGTTTGGCTGTTCTATCACTAGAAAAGTGTCCTCCTGCCACTCCACAGTGTGCCATTTCCAACATCTCCAAATCCTTCTCTTCAGGAACACAGATTCTTAAGTAACCATCCATTCCTCTTTTGTATAATTGTTCTCCTATGAGTTGATATTCTTCAGAGATTTCTTGTAAATTTCTTGAATCTGTATCAATTATAAGTTGCTTCCCTTTCTCCTTTTTCTTTAAATCTTCAACAATATTCTCACTCCATTCAGGGTTTTTGTTAAACCAATATAGAGTTATTAATTCTGAATTCTGCAACTTTTGACATTCTTGACATTTAGCAACATATCTTTCCACATCTTGAATTTTATTTGGCCAGTGTACTCCCATCCTAGCAAGATTGCTTAAAGTGACTATTTTGGAAGCATGAGTACATGGGTTCCAGCAATGAGCTCTTCTTACATATTCATGTTGCTCCTCTTCTGGAGTACAGTACTCCAGTATACCTAACTGATTGAGGTGATACAAATGTCCAGCTAGTAACATAAAATTCCTGCTTTGTAACACCAAATGTGTGTTATTTGCTAATGACCTACAAGGTCCCATGGTTAACAAAGGAACTAATGATATAGACCATTCAGGAACATTTTCTACTTTGAATAGGTATGTATCTGGCAGGTCATCATCTAATGGTGAACTAGGTTCTTTGGACTGAATTCTAGACAAATGATCTGCTCTTAAGTGTGTTTTGCCTTGTCTAACCACCACCTCAAATTCAAATTCCATTAGTAAAAGAAACCATCTAACTATTCTTCTTGTATGACATGGTTTATTTACTAAATAAAGTAGAGCTTGGTGATCCACAAAGAATTTAAACTTGTTGGCCAATAGGTAATGTCTGTATTTTTTAACAGCAAATATCATTCCCAACCCTTCTCTCTCAGTGGTTGTATAGTTATTTTCTGCAATGTTCAATTGTCTACTAGCATATGCTACTGGGAAATCTAATTTACTTCCTTCTATAGGTTGTGCCAACACACATCCCAAAGCATAATTTGAAGCATCTACATGCACATGAAATATTTTATCCCACTGAGGTGTTTTTAGAATTGGGGCTGTCACCAAACAAGTTTTCAATGTTTCAAAGGCTTGGTCACATTCTTTATTCCACTCAAACTTTGTGATGAGGGCATATAAGGGTTTAGCTATATCAGCAAATTTGTGAACAAATTTCCTATAGTACCCACAATGTCCCATAAAAGTTTGGAGTTCCTTCACATTTGTAGGTCTTGGAAGCTCTATTATAGCTTTTATCTTCTTCTCATCAGTAGAAATTCCATTTTTTGAAACTATGTGACCCAACATTCTTCCTTGTCTTACAAAGAATACACACTTTTCAGGATTTAAGCATACTCTGTATGTCCTGCATTTCCTGAATATTCTTTCTAAATCTTGTAAATGATCCTGTCTTTTTAAAGAGAAAGTGCACAGATCATCTACATAGATTTCCATCACATTTCTCAGAAATTCTTTGAAGACATGACACATCAATCTTTGAAAAGTTGCTGGGGCATTGGTCAATCCAAAGGGCATAACCCTAAAAGCATAAATCCCCCATTCTGTAGAAAAGGCAGTCTTATGTTGGTCCTCCAAGGCTATAGGTACTTGATTGTATCCTGAGAAACCATCTAGAAAGCTATAGACTTCCTTTCCTGCAACTCTTTCAAGAAGATGATCTGTTATTGGCAATGGATAACTATCCCTTATAGTTGCTGCATTCACTTTTTTCAAGTTAATGCATACCCTAAGTTTTCCATTCTTTTTTGGCACCACGACTATAGGTGATATCCATTCAGTATACTCAATTTCATAAATGAAGTTAGCAGCCAACAACTTGTCAATTTCTTCCTTTATCTTGGCAGAGTATTTATCATTGAATGTATAATGTCTCTGCTTACTAGGTTTTGCATCTGGAGTCATAGGAATTTTGTGCTCACAGATTTTTGGATCAATTCCTTTTAAATCTTTATAACTGTAAGCAAATACATCCCTATAACTCTTTGCTAGGTTCTTTAGTGCTTCTTCTTCCTCTAAGGTCATATCATCAGCTATTACAATGTGTCTTTCCTCTCCTTCTTCCTGAGCAATCATGATCTTTTTAGTTTGTTCTTCATTATCATAAGCTTCTCCTTTCTTTTTTTCTCTCTTTGGTTTCATTTTCAGAAGTAGTCTGTCTTCCACTTCATAGGTTATAAAATTTGTTGGTACATCAAAGTATTGATCCTTGATATTTCCTTCTCTTTCTTCTCTATTTCTTGTTCCTTTTCCATTTCTTTGTGTTTATGCTCCTTGTATTTGCCTGAGATTTTATCTTTGATTGCATCTTCAGCTTTTACTATTTCCAAATATTTTGTTTTTCCTTTTTGTAATACCATTTCTGAATTTTTACTCTCCTCTGTTTTTGCTACACTTATCATGTTTATACTAATGTCAAAAATATCAAACCCTTCTTCATTTTGAAATTCCACTCCTACATATTCCTCACTGGCTATGTCCATGGTAGCCAAAATTTGGTTCCACCCATAGGGCTCAAACTCTTCATCCTTAAATTGTTGTGGCACATAACTTTCATCTTGCACTTTTCTTCCTTCCACACAATCTTCTCTTTTCAGTCTCCTTTTTCTATTGGTGAGATTTCTTATTATGTTACACTTCCATATTGCTGATTCACTCTCTTCCTGATCCTCTAACTCTGATTCCTCACTTTCTTCTTGATTTTGATGTATTTTGTACCATTCGTGAGGAGATATATCATAGTAGTGCCCATTTCTTAAGTTCACTCTTGTTATTCTTCCTTTGCTTTGGAGATATAAACAATCCTTACCCCAATCCTGCACAATTTGCATTTGTCTCATGAAAGGCCTTCCTAGGATGATTTCATATGAAGTAGATTGTGGAAATTCTACTATGGCAAAAGTATGTTCTATTTCTATTCCACATATGTCCACAATTACTTTTTCCCAAATACCTAGGGGTTTTTCTATATGCCCATCTGCAAGTTGCAATCTCATCTTAGTGGGTAGTAATTCATTGCTTCCCCATTTCTCCCAAGTTTGTTTAGTCATTATGGCCACTCCTGATCCACTATCCAAAATGGCTTTAGCAAAGTTTTTCCCATATTGTATTTTTAGGGTTGAATTTCCTTCTTCTCCTTCACAATACCCTCCTATTTTATCAATAGGAATATACCGTAATTCCTCTAATTCTTGTAATGGATAATGAAGGTTTCCAGGTATTGTTTCCCCTTTGTTCATTTTGTTTTGTAAGTGAGGATTTTGTTTCAACAGTTCTTCCCATGTTGTGTGACATGTAATGCTACATTGTTCATCTATAATCATTTGGAATGTTATTTGTGGATTTTCTTTTTTGTTAGCATTTTCCCTGGTTTTCATTTCCTCAAGTTGTTCAACTGTTCTCTGCGGGCTAACTCCTTCCCCCATTCTGAGTTGTACTTCCTGAATGATTTGTTGACACTTTTGCATCCTTTCATGCTCTAACTCTGGCATGGGATAGGCCACTGCATGATCTGTAGGACTTGGTCCTTCTTGAATCCTTCCCTTATATGCTTTGATTAGGGTGTCTAGACTCTGAGAACTTCCTATTTCAGACTGATTTTGTGTCTTTTGAGGAGGAGTACTTTTTGACTGATCCTGATTGTCTTCTTCCAAATTTTTGCCCATCCTTCTCTTCTTTTTCCATTTCCCTTTCTGTCTATTTCTTTTCACCTTTGATACTGAACCTTCATTTTGTTCTTTAATTGTTCCTTGTTGCTTGGCTTGAGCCCTTGTTATAATATTTATTCCAACTTGGTCATTTTCACTCAATTCTTCCTGTTCCATAATGCTAACTGTTTTTAAAGGTATGTTATTAGGTGTGTTCTGTTGTTTTTGGGGATTTTTTGGGCAATCTTTTATCAAATGTTCTCTGCCACAATCCTTACAGTAGGCTCCCTCTATTCTCAATGTAGGAGGTTGCGGACAGTCTCTAATGAAATGCTCTCCCCCACACCTATAACAAGTTATCTTTGGTCCCCCTTTGAATTGAGGTTTTTGGTTGGACATGTAATTGTTGGTAATGTACATGAATGTTGCTGTGTCCATTTCAATTTTCCCATTTCCCAAGTCTAGGGCTTTTAACTCAGGTTCTCTTATTTCATATTCTTCCCAATCTTCTTGATATCCCTCACTCCATTGATATTCTTCCTTATATGGTGATCTTAGTCTTGAATTCCCCTCCTCTATTGGTGTGTACTTGATTGGTACCACATTAGTTGGTATAGGAGGTTGTTGTCCAAGCACAGGTTTTGGTTGTTCAGTATAGCCTGATTCCCTTTGACCCATATAATCTCTTTCCTTGATGGGTTGTTTGTTATAGAAGCATTCCTCCCTGGTATGGTTTGTCCATTTTCTCTCTAGTGTACAGTACTTAAGTGTCTTCCTATCTTGTAAGTGTGGTGGCTTCTGATATGGGCATTGTTGTGCCAGATGATTTTCTCCACAAATGTAACATTTTTTATTTGTGTTTATCCTAGAGTTTATCAGATTAGTTTTAGTGCTTACCTCTAGGGCTTTAGCAATAGCCTGAGCCAACTCTTCTGCTGGAGGAATTTTGTCTTCATATGATATAGGTTGATCAAATGCTAACAGATCTTGACCTCTGTTGTCCTCCAAATCTATTGCTTCCTTTACACAGGCTGCTAAATCAGGACATCTTCTATAATACACTAGGGTTCTTAGCTGGGCACTTCTCAAACCCTCGATGAATAAGGATACTTGTTTTGCCATGGAAGGTACTTCCTCTCTTGGGCATCTATCAATGTATTGTTTAAATCTTATGGCTGCTTCTCTAACATTTTCATCCTTTTGTTGTTTGAAACTATGTATCAATGTGGCTGTGCTATGTTTTATCCCGGTCTTAGAGAATTCCCCAATGAAGGCTTCTAAGAAAGATTCAATATCCAGATACATTTCCTTTCTCAAAGGAATGAACCAGGATAAGGCTGGTCCTGTTAAGGTTATACCAAATGCCTCAAATTGCACTTTGTAATCTTCTACCTCCTCAGCTCTAATCAATTGCCTAAATTCTGCAGCATGAGCATGAGGATCTGAATAACCCTCATATTGGTTCTTCATACATTTGGCAACTTGGTATGGTCTAAGCATTCTACCCTGAGGCTGCCAATGGGATCTTCTTCTGAGTGGGAAGTCATTATATCCTTCTGGTTCCTTGTCAAAGGGATTTGGGGAAATATGTGTCCTCCTCCCATGTTGTTGTTCATTACCAGTGTAATTTTCATTTGGCCTGGGTAGATTTGTTTGCTCCATGTTATGTTCCCAAGGCCCCTTGTCAGCACATTGCCCTAGGTCATTTGAATTTTCTGGGTCTTGAGAGAATATGTATACACATCCTTGCCTATCTTCATATCTCCCATCTTTGAATTGAGCTACAGGGGTTATATTCAGGGGAACTTCTAAATTTCTCAATCTAATGAGAAATTTATGCATTCCATCCTGATATACATAGGTTCCAAACCTATTTGTATACATGTACTTGAGAATGTTTCTAAAATCCCCAGTTTCCATAGGCTCATTTGTTTCATTTATGTTTTCCATGTTGTTTTCTTGCCCTAAACTTCTTTCTTGCCCTTTGCCTTTTACTGTCTCTGTCTCCTTCCTTGTTAGGTCTTGTTTAGAAAGTTTGTTTCCAGATCTAAGTATCATTCAATTAATTTTCTCAATCTCAAACTCAAAAGAGTGTTTGTCACAATTTCCTAACTAAGGTATTAATTTTTCCACAATTTTCTGACTATATTTGTGTTTTTTTCACGATTTTCTGACTATTTTTGTATTTTTCACGTTTTTGTGATCAGAATCGTGTTTTCCACGATTTTCTGCCTAAAGTATTGATTTTCCACGATTTTATGATCAGAATCGTGTTTTCTGATTATCTGTATGTTTTTCACGCTCAAAATCGTGTTTTTCACGATTTTGTGATCAAAATCGTGTTTTTCACGATTTTGAGTGTAAATCGTGTTTTTCACGATTCTGTGATCAAAATCGTGTTTTTCACGATTTTGTGATCAAAATCGTGTTTTTCACGATTCTGTGATCAAAATCGTGTTTTTCACGATTTTGAGTGAAAAATCGTGTTTTTCACAATTTTGTGATCAAAATCGTATTTTTCACGATTTTGAGTGAAAATCGTGTTTTTTCACGATTTTGAGTGAAAATCGTGTTTTTCACGATTTTGTGATCAAAATCGTGTTTTTCACGATTTTGAGTGAAAATCGTGTTTTCTCACGATTTTGAGTGAAAATCGTGTTTTTCACGATTTTGTGATCAAAATCGTGTTTTTCACGATTTTGAGTAAAAATCGTGTTTTTCACGATTCTGTGATCAAAATCGTGTTTTTCACGATTTTGAGTGAAAATCGTGTTTTTCACGATTTTGTGATCAAAATCGTGTCTTTCACGATTTTGAGTAAAAATCGTGTTTTTCACGATTCTGTGATCAAAATCGTGTTTTTCACGATTTTGAGTGAAAATCGTGTTTTTTCACGATTTTGAGTGAAAATCGTGTTTTTCACGATTTTGTGATCAAAATCGTGTTTTTCACGATTTTGAGTAAAAATCGTGTTTTTCACGATTCTGTGATCAAAATCGTGTTTTTCACGATTTTGAGTAAAAATCGTGTTTTTCACGATTTTGTGATCGAAATCGTGTTTAACACGATTTTGAGTGAAAATCGTGTTTTTTCACGATTTTGAGTGAAAATCGTGTTTTTCACGATTTTGTGTGAAAATCGTGTTTTCATGATTTTGTGATCAAAATCGTGTTTTTCACGATTCTGTGTGAAAATCGTGTTTTTCACGATTTTGTGATCAAAATCGTGTTTTTCACGACTTTGTTCCCAAACAATCGTGATTGCTCACAAATTGTTAAAAACACGATTTTCTTATGAAAATCGCGTTCTGGGAATCGCGATGTTGTTCTTAAGTCACAAAATCGCGATTTTGAGTGTAATTACAGAATCGCGATTTTGATCCAATTTCTTAAAAATTTTTTGATAGTGATTTTTTTACTTTTGATTTTACCTATAGAATCGCCTAGTCATTTCTCTAACATGCAATGAAAGAACCCTTCAAAAATTTGAATTTATTTACTGAAAACTCAACAATCTCAGAATCGCGATTCCGTAATTTTCTAATATTCCTATTTTTTTGCGATTTTCAAATGTTGAAACCTTCAGATAATGAAAAAAAAACTAATAGTGACACACTTTACCTTGCTTGCTTGGTCCAAAAAAGCTCTCACTTGCTTGGTTTGCAGAAGATCGCTATTTTTCACTCTTTCTCTCTCTCACTCTCACTCAGAAATGAGATTTTCCTCCAATTCCAGGTTTTTATAGTGTGAAGAAAATCGCGATTTTGTGTGATTTCCAATTTTCCACACTCTTTCACTTGTTCCACCTCACTTATTCAATCTTAGTGATCTCCTCTACCCTTTTCTTATCTTAATGTACCCAAATTTGCTAGAATTTCCAGAAATTTTCCTTTACAGAAAATTGCGATTTTTTTTTTTTATTTTTTTTTTTTCCCTTCCTGATTACCTTCAATACCCTTCAACAACTTCAATTCAACAGTCACTTAAAATGTTACTCCAAAATCAACAATTTTTTCAGAAAATCGCGATTCTCTGCAGAGAATCGTGTTTTCTATTTTTCTGGTTTTTTTATCATTTTTTGTTTTCTTTTCCAGTTTTCCACAATCACTCCTATCCACTACACCTCACTCCAACTTCCTAGCAAGAAAGGAAATTTGTTTAATGATTTTTTATGAATTTTATGAATTTGTTTGGCATTTTTGCCCTAAAAATAAAGGTGAACACTTTACTTAGGGTTTCTGGTTTTAGAGATCCACTGATCCCATGGTTCTTGATTGGTTATGAGTTTCTATGTCCTTAGCTATCACTAAAGTGCAAAAGAAAATTTCTCAAGTGAAAATGTGTTATGGAAGGCAAACAATTTTTGCAAAGATAAACTCAATCACATCTTTCTTTTCAAAATGCAGCACAACTCAAGATTCAAGCTTAGACTTGGTTAACAACTGAATCATGTATACTTACATCTAGCTACTTTAACTGTCCTTTCCTTAGTATCACCATGTTATCTTCCCAAGATCACCCATGGTGCCTAGTACTTGGGCAAAAAGAACTCTAAACATGCAAGGATAGACTCAAGTTACCTCAATCCTCAGCTTTCTTGGCTCAAATCTTCCATACACCTGCACTTTTACTTCAACATTATGATGAGCAACTATCAATTTACAAAGATTTCAGCACTTCCAATTCTACAAGACATCCATTGCTTTCTTTTTCCCCCAAAGACAAACAATGACATCTACCTATTCATGTGCACATTTCTTAATTGATGAGTTTTACCTTTTTCTTGTGTTGGTTACCATCATCAACAGAAGATCCAGCAAAGGTCCAACTTCAAAGAAGTTCTTGGAATGTTCCCCGGCAACGGCGCCAAAAAATGTTTGTTATTGACTTTGGAGTTGTCCTCTCCAATCATGAAGTACAAAAGAATCAACAATCCATCTTTATTTTGTCAATCCTGGGAATATCCATGAGACCACAGCCCCTTCTAGATGATAGATTCATAGAAATAAGAGATTGATGGCTGGAATTCTGAGAAAATGAAAATGAAGAGGAAATATCTAGAGTTTACCTTATCTAGAGAAAATCTTCATCATTTTCTATGATCTTTGTGTCTAATTCATGTTATTTTCTCATCAGAATACAAATATGAAATCAGAATTGGAAAATATCACCTGTATCACAGAGACGAGACAATCGCGATTCTGTACCAGTA
Organism: Ceratopteris richardii; assembly: GCA_020310875.1. Classification (NCBI taxonomy): domain Eukaryota; kingdom Viridiplantae; phylum Streptophyta; class Polypodiopsida; order Polypodiales; family Pteridaceae; genus Ceratopteris; species Ceratopteris richardii. The sequence continues at coordinate 131,780,127 of CM035432.1, forward strand.
GACGATTTCCACTTTTCTGTAGCATTCTTCAACCTTTCTTCACTCAATACATCAGTAATCTTTTCTCTTCATACATCTTACTCAGTATTACACAAATGAAACTCACAAATCTCCATGATAAAGCAAGAAACAAGCTCTCACATCAAAAGGAAACACACATAATAGAAGAAAAACACGATTTCTGCAGAAACTCTCTCTTCTCTATTGATAGCATGATCAAATGATTAACCAACCTCTCCAAAATAGAGAAAATTGACTTATATACATTTTCAAGTGTCCTCTTTCACACTTGAATTTTGGTCCTTTCCTCTATTATTCTAAAAATATGCTATCTAAGAGTTTCCAAAAATTCTAGAAAAAATACATAAGCTTCTATCCTACATAAGGAAGACTCTTCCTTCTTTTTTACAACAATTGCATAAATATTTCTACAAATTTCTATCATTTTACAATAATTTTCCTTCAAAAAAGGTTTCCAAAAATGCATCTTCCAACATATGTGCATCCATATAAAGAGTGGGCCACTGTTAGCAGCAGACAAGGAACTGAAGGACTGACAAGGCATGGCAGTCAGAGAAGAGAGTCAGAGGGGAGAGAAGGCACAAGCAGACAAGGGAGTCAACGACGATCTGGCAAGTAGGCCAATAATTTTCTTCATGAAGAAGCAAGTACGAGCATTCACGCAGATCTAGCACTAAGGAAACCCTTTAATTTTTCAAAACCCTTACACCAATTAAAAGTGATTCTCATCACTAACAACCCCTGTAAATACCATGTTCACCTTTTTGTAGCTCCATTTTGTGCAAGCCGAGGAGTCCTCGAGCTTGAGGAGCCTTCGAAGTAGTTGCTTACCAATTTTCGTATTTTTTAGATCTCGTTTGAGCCCTCAAATAAGCCCTGGAACCTAATTTTTAACTAGGCCGGACACTAGGTCTGGACAAGGCCAAAGCTAGACAAAAACTATAAATAGAGCTAGAGAGCTCATTTTTGGGGGTTAGATTGTAATTGAAACGAACTTGTAAGAGCTTGGGGAAAGTAATCTAAAGAACTCCATTGCTTCTCACTCTTTGTCTTGCCCTGTGTGCGCGTGTGTGTGTATGTGTGTGCATGTTAGTGTGCTTCTCACTCACGCACTTGTGCCTACACTTGCTCGAGGTCTTCATACCATCCTCACGTCTTCCCGGATTGACATTAAAGGAGGTGCTACTCATCACTGCGCTACACCAAATTTTGGCGCCGTTGCAGGGGATCGAGCTTTGAGGACGAACGTGTGATGGTAAGACGTAGCTGTGAGACGGCGTTGTAGGTAATTTCTTCACTTTTCTTGTTTTTCTCCTTCTTACTAACCACCATCATCACCATCATCATCATCACCATCGATCTCCATCTCCACCATCGCGAAAATTTCCAGTTTTTTGACTATATCACCTTCTCCACCTCATTTCCCTCATTCCACTTGTGAAAGAGAGCGAGAGAGCGATATTGTGTGCATTGTTTTTGCATGTTTTTTGAGCTTTCTTGCAGGTACTGGTAGCATCATCATCTCCAGCCCTCCGCGCAGGTACGAAGCTCGTCGAAACTGTCTCTGTGTCGCCGGCCTCTGTCGATCGCGATCGACAGAAAAAATGCCCATTTGGTAAAACAAAGTGCACCACTAAGACTAGCACAAAGAGCACATTCTAAATCACTAAAAACAGTTGAAAAATTCCGTGTTTCTCTGTCAATCGCGATTGACACTGTCGATCGCGACCGACAGACCCTGTCAATCGCGATCGACAGACCTGTCGATCGCGACCGATAGACCCCACGATCGATTGACTGCCACGTAGGACCCTGTCAATCGCGATTGACACCGTCGATCGCGATCGACAGCCACGACCGACACCTCTGTCGGTCGCGATTGACACCGTCGATCGCGACCGACTGAATTTCAACGATTGATTGACTTTTTCGTGTAGCCACGTGTCCATCGCGACGGACACAGCCCCGATCGACTGAATTCACGGCGAAAAATCCGGAAAAAGTATCGATCGCGATTGACAGGACTCACGACCGACTCTGTCGATCGCGATTGACACTGTCAATCGCGACTGACGTGTCGATCCCGATCGACAGGCCCCGACGGACACCTTTGTCAATCGCGATTGACAGACCTGTCGATCGCGATTGACAGGCTTTTCGGCCAAAAAATTAGGGTTTTTTATTCTAAGCTTTGGGGATAGTTTTTGGGCTTGTTGGTATAGCAATTAGTGATTTGTGAGATCCCTACACATGTGTTTTGAGAAAAATCCTGTGATCTGTTAGCCTGTTTGAACCCTGTTTTAGCACCAGAACCCTGAACTGACATAACTTTCTCATACGAAATCCGTTTGCTGTGATTCTTGTCTTGTTGGAAAGCTCTTGGGGAGTACATCCAAAACTTCCACTGGTTATGTGAAAATTAATATCAGGATTATTCGATAGGGTTTTTTGAAGTTGACCATACCCCGAGGTAGGAAAACTGAGGGATCCTTGGGATTGTTTTCCATAAAGGCAAAGGATAATTGGGTCTGTGAGTTACATGTATGAAAGTGATCTATTGTGTCATTTGAATCTAAGTCTTGAGCTAACCGTGGGACTGTTACAGGTCCAGTAAGAGCACTTGAGGGCATTCAAGCAAGAGTAAGTGCAAGCTTGGGAATACGCGTCCTAGGCACACCAGGGCAACAACACAAGGAAAGAAACTCAAGGTTGGAAAATCCTCAACTCCCTTTGTCAATTCCTAGCTTAGGCTAAGAACGACTAGTGATAGGAGTAAGCCAGGGCGGCGATAGGCATTTATCAAGTTGAAGACTACCTAAATACTCAAGTTCAAGATAACTACATAATCTTTGTACGATTGAGAACCCTAAAGGAAAAGAATTTAACGTGGAACGGTCAACTTAAAGTACGAAAAATACTCAAGTATTCCTGAGGACGCAATATCAGACAAGATCATAAACATGATAACACACTAAAAAAGAATCAAGCGATTGACATCAATTGATCGGCAACGAGGTTGTACTCTGGGCAAAAAATTGGGCTACTTAAATAGGCATATGAACCTTAGATCAGGACGACATCTAGTAAGGGATAGACAAAGCCTTAGGTCTTCAGAGGCTAGTGTCAACCACACTGCTAGGTCTTGGGCCCAGCAGTTGAGCCACCACTCATACTACCCTAGCTTTGAGACCGGTGAATCAGAGATGTCTCAAGGCATGGACAGACCTACGGGAAGTTCAGGAGTGCCATACTTGCACAGAGTAGAAGGCCCGTACAAGACGCAGCTGGAATACCTTAGGACCAACCGATTAGGTGCTAGCATCTATGAGGACGGTCTAGGAAGATCCGTGGTGCAGATTAAAAACCCTGACCAGCCAGCCCATTGGACTAGAGCACCCGGCTGTCAAGTTTGAAAACGGAGCATACTTGGACAAAGAAGGAACCATATACGTAGTCACCAGTCACCCAGATAGGACAGACGAATTCGGGAATGTGATCCCAGAAACGGACTTAGGTGACCTGGAGCAAGGAAACATGGGTGTAGAGCCCAGGACCCCTCGAGGGAAATCTGTTCTTACGAGAATTCTCACACCAGAGTGGATTCCTCAGGACAACAAGAGTATAGATCTGCTTTTGAACCGAGAGACTGACGAAGCCTTTTGGAGGTATAAATCTGATCGGCCAAATGATATAGGAACAATCATGATCTATGAGTTTAAAGATCCAGATAGCCCAGGCAGAGTGACCTACCTAGATCACGCCTCAAAGAGGATCTTTGTGGTTACAGAACATGATAGGCATGCTTACACTTGGAAGGGTGAATTCGTTTTCCCCTAACCAAGATCGAATGTGTCCTATGGTCACCCTGGAGCTGGAACATCCCAAGCTCATGGAACTCAAAGAGATAGAAGTAGAGATAGGCCAGAAGTAAGTTTTGCCAACCCAGGGGGTAGAGAAAGAACGAGGACGGAAACAAATAGAGTAGAACCTGAAATACTTAGAGCTCCTAGGAACCAAAGAAATGCGGATGAGTTCCCTCTACCACGACCTAGAGAGCACACAAGGACTCTGAGACCGACTCAGCTAGTTAAGTCCATGAAGAACTACTTCGATGGCACTAGAGATCCATACGATCATGTGGCTGAGTCCAGGTAGGTCTTGAGAGCTGAACAGGTGGAAGATCTATTCACGTAGTACAATGCCTTTGGTCTAACCCTTAGGAACACTGCCCTGACATGGTTTCAGCCACTAAACGAGAGGTAGTTCAGGAGCATAGACCAACTTCTAGAGGCATTCATTATTGAATTCTCTAAGAGTGGCATAAGACATAATACCTCCTCTCTGATTCACAGCTTCAAGCAAACCCCTCAAGAGACCGTGAGACTTGCAGGAAGAAGATTTAGGCAATATCTAGAGAGATGCCCTGTCCCTGAGTTACCCACACTAGCAAAGCAAGTGGCTTTGTTCTTGGATGGATTGCTAAGTACCAAATTGAGATCTTATGTGTACTTGAAGGACCCTAGGACCATAGAAGAGTGTGTACGCATGTGCATTGACATCGAGGATAACCTAGGGGAGGAGTTAGAGCTTTACAAAATATACAAAGATTCAGATAGTGCCTCTAGCCTCTCTTCCACGCAATCCACATCAATTGAGGAACTTGCAGAGAAAGTAGCTCAAAAGTTAGGTGTCACTAGCAAACAGATCCCAAGATTTGCCCCTGTGAAAAGATGCTATACTTGTGGTGGTGACCACACGGCAAATGTATGTCCCATTATGGCTCAACCCCAAGTGAATCCCAGTAGCCAATACTGCACCATAGAACGGAGATACACCAATCACACCGTGCAAGATTGCCCCTACAATAAGCAAGCCATTAGACAGATGTACCCTCAGCCATACCCTCAACAAGGCAGATACTAGAGTCCACACCCACCACAATAGTATACTAGGCCTCAGCAAAATTACCAACCACAATATCAGGCCCAACTGAGACCCCAGCCAGTGCTAGCACAACAACCACCTACTCCTACTAATGTGATCCCAGTAAAATATGCAGCGGCAGAAGAGAACCTGAATAGAGCTATAGTCCCTGTAACACCACTGCTTTCTGAAAGTGACCCCAGTGACCATAGCTTTAATTCTACACATGTCGATAGCCCCCATGCTTACTACATGCAGTCTCCTGAACATGGTGAGTCCTACTATAGTGAAGAGCCAAATGAACCTAGTTGGGAGTCAGATTACACACATGTCATGTATACAAACCCCAACCCTAGACCTCAACCTAGACAAGTAAGACCTCCATTCCCTAGAGGACCATGCTACAGATGTCAAGGAGATCACCTCATTCGTGATTGTCCCTTACCTCCCCCTACACAACCCCAGTCAGTAACGATCCAGGGCTTTTGCCAAGAGTGTGGAAAGGAGCATCTCTTACGAGATTGCCCAAAGAACCCCAATAATATGCCAAAAATCACTCCTATCAACGTTATTGGATTAGTCGTAGACTCCACAAGAAGTGTCACTTCCACTGCACCTGTACAGGTAGTCACTAGAGCTCAAGCATTGCAGCAAAACCAAGGGGTAGACCAGGAAAAGGGCCCAGAGGCTAGTGAAACTGAGAGCATAACCAAGAAAAGGACTAGAGCTTGGAAAGATAGTCGGGAAAGAATGAAAAGACAATGGGCAAAGATGAGTGAACTTGAGGAAAGCATAAGAGAAACCAAAGCCAGGATAACTGAACTCACATCTCAAACTCCCTCTCACACTACCCCACCACCACCATTCCCATCACCATCCAACCCGCCACCTTCCAACCCACCTCACCAAATTCCATCAACCCCAAGAGTAGGATCAGTCCTAGCAGATCCCACTCCCGAGGATCTAAATATGATGCTTAAAGCATATCAGGCCAGAATCCAAGAAGGGCCAAATGTAACTGATCATGAAAAGTGCTACCCTCGAGCAGAATTAGAGCTAGAATGAACCAAAATTTGTGCTAAGATGGTGGAATTGGCCCAGACCATGTTTGAGGCCAGTCGCCTATTTAACATCTCTAGTTCAGCCAAGACGCAGTTACACTTTGATGGATTACTAGAAAGAATAGAGAAACTAATTGCACAATCAGAAAAGGAACCTGCCTCCCAACACAAGGGCAAGGCAAGTGATAGAGTAGGTCCCCCTGCTCGGGAAGCCTACATGCCTGAAGCCTACGTGCCTAAAGCCTATGCGCCTAACTCTACGGAGCCAGACACATCATCTTCTATGAATCGATTCACACCAGAATTCCTATGCGAGATTCAAGAAGACAAATGGGCTAAAGAGAGTGAAGTCCCACCTCCTATTGAGCTTGTGGATGATGCACACGGCCAATTCCCACAAGACATTCCATCCATTTATGAGGAGCAGGAGAGCACCCAATCTCAGGAAAGATTAGACTTTGAGTCTAATTCTTTACAAGAATTACCCCACTTCACAGGCCCATGGGAAACTAAGTCTACTTGTATGAGAGCACCCACGGTCATGGTACGAAATGAGGACTCAGTCATACCTAGGAACACAGAGGTAGTGAAAAACACTAAAGTACAATGCAACCTCACCTTAGAAGAGCTACTAAAAGTAAGGCTAGAGCTATGGAAGCATGTAGCCAAACAAGTACCAGAAATAGCAAAACCTCGTTCCCAGGTAGGATCCCAGAGAACAGTGCCAGAAATACCATTGGACAAGATAGGAGACATGAGTGAGGGCGAAGAGGGAAACACATATCTTCCCATTACACATCAAGGATACACAACCAAGGCGATTCTCGACTCAGGTGCAGGAGTTGCAATTGCTACCACTTCCCTATGGAAGCGTTGGGGCAAGCCAGCACTCAGGCCCACGAGGATGAAATTGCAAATGGCCGATGGTCACATAGAGAGACCCTTAGGCCTGCTAGAAGGAATAACTCTCACCACATGTGGTGTTGAGTTCAAGCATACATTCGCTATATGTGACTTTAGCAAGAATCATGCCTATGAGATGATTTTGGGAAGACCCTTTATGCGACAGTTGCAAGTTGTACAGGATTGGGGAACCAATTCTTTGTATCTGCAACACTTAGGTGTTACGACCAAAGTGAATCTCAAAGATTACTCTCATAGAGATGTCCCGCCTATCCAATGGAATCCCATCCATAGAGTCAAAGATGATACAGAATCGGTGCATTCCATAGGATCAGGATCCTCATGGATGCATGAAGATACCCAGTTGTGGATGTGCAAAGTAGCAGTAGAAGAAGAGAAGAGAGAAAAAGCTAGAGAGATAGGTGCAAAAGAAACACATAGATCAATTCAAGACCCAGCCTATGCACCTGTAGTCTTTCCTGACGAAGAATATGAACCCCACGGCTGGGCAGAAATCCTAGCAACAATGGATGTAGCCATCAATGAAGAACAATGGACACCCCACTGTGATGAGGACGGCTATGACATTTCAGTCTTCTCCATAGAGCCAATCATGGGAGAGGCAGTGTTAGAAGAGTGTGAACCTAGCCCTGATGCATTTGAGGATGCAAGTGACTCCGATCTAGAGTCAATCATTATGGACCCACCTTTTGCATCAGATGAAGAATACTTCCATGAAGTAAAATTTCAACCCCAGAGGCACGGAGAGCTTACAAATGATGTAAGGCTAGCCACGCAGGTAACTGCTAAGGAAGAAGGAAAGAAAAGAAAGAAGAGAGAAGTCACACCAGAAGAGGAAGAATCTTTGTTTGAGGTCCCAGAAAATTTTAAGAAATATGAGATAGATGACAGGAGAGTCATGATCAGAATGCCTAAACGAGAGGCACAATCAGGGGAGGCCTATGATAACAAAGAAACCACCAAGAAAATAGTAGTGGCCCTAGAAGAAGGAGAGGAGAGATGCACGTACATAGGCCATGACCTAACAGAGGAAGAAGAGCATGCATTAATAGCCTTGCTAAGAGAATACAGAGATGTATTCGCTTGGAGTTACAAGGATTTGAAGGGTGTTGACCCAGACATATGCTCACACACCATCCCCATGACCTCAGATGCCAAACCCTCTAAGCAAAAGCCTTATACATATAACGATAATTACGCTGCTAAGATCAAGGAGGAGATAGATAGACTGGTTGAAGCTGGATTCATCTATGAAATTGAGCACACTGAGTGGGTATCCCCCATCGTAGTGGTGCCCAAGAAAAATGGAAAGCTACGTGTATGCATTAACTTGAAGAAGGTCAATGCAGCCACAATTTCGAGATAACTATCCGCTTCCTATCACAGAGCATCTCTTAGAAAGAGTAGCAGGCAAGGAAGTGTACAGCTTCCTGGATGGATTCTCTGGCTACAATCAAGTAGCCATTGCTCCAGAGCATCAACATAGGACGGCTTTTGCCATGGAGTGGGGCATATTTGCCTTTAGGGTAATGCCATTTGGGCTTACCAATGCACCTACTACCTTTCAACAATTGATGTGTCACGTGTTTAAAGAGTTCCTAAGGAAGAACTTAGAAGTCTATGTTGATGATCTTTGTGCTCATTCCAACATCAGACAAACCCATATTCCTGAACTTAGACAAATCTTTGACAAATGTAGAGAATATCAAGTCTGCCTGAACCCAGAAAAGTGCGTCTTTATGGTCAGGCAAGGCAAGATTCTAGGACACATAGTGTCAAAGAATGGCATATCCACGGATGAAGAGAAAGTGAGAGCCATAGCAGAGCTACCTAGGCCAAAGAATGTCAAGGAAGTACAAGCTTTCATGGTGCATTGCGGTTATTACCGACGGTTTATACACATGTATGCCATCATAGCAAAGCCTCTGTATGGACTTTTGACTAACTTTGAGTGGACTGATGAATGTGAAAATTCCTTCAATGAGCTTAAACGACGATTATGTTCAGCCCCAATCTTGACCACACCAGATTGGAATAAGCCATTCCATGTTCATGTGGATGCATCCAATTATGCTATTGGGTGTGTACTCGCACAACCCACTGGTGAAGGAAATATAGATCTTCCAATTGCCTATGCTAGTAGACAATTAAATGCAGCTGAACGAAATTATACAACCACGGAACGAGAAGGATTAGGCATGGTATATGCAATTAAAAAGTTTAGACATTATTTGCTTGCAAATAAGTTTAAATTTTTTTACTGACCATCAGGCACTGCTATGTGAACAAGCCATGCAATACAGGTAGATTAGTAAGATGGTTTCTCTTACTAATGGAATACGACTTCGAGGTTGTGGTAAGGAAAGGCAGGACCCACTTGAGAGCAGACCATCTCTCTAGACTCACATCTGGAGAAGCCCCATAAGGAGTGTCAGATGACCTTCTTGATGCTTACTTGTTTAATTTGGAAGTGGTGCCACAGTGGGCTAAGCCACTAGTGCCAGTATTGACATACGGGCCTAACCATCCAGTAGTAAACACACAAAATAGAGAGGTTGTGAAAGCCCAAAAGTACCACATCATGGCAGGAAGTATGTACAAGCACACAGATCAAGGAATCTTGGCCTGTTGTGTGGAAGAAGATGAGTACGCTAAATGGTTGCAATTAGCACATGTAGGTGCATTAGAGCAACACTATTCAAGGCAACGAACCCTACAAACACTACGGAGACTCGGAGTGCATTGGCCGACTATGGAAGCTGATGTCCAAAAGTTGTGCAAGGAATGCCCAATCTGTTGCACTAAACCACCTGTGGAACATGCCACTCTTTATCAAGTGTCCATAGTGCCAGATTGGAGTGAACCACTAGTTTCCTTCCTGAGGATGAAAACTTTCCCTCTGGATATGACCCTGGTTAGGAAAAGGAGTTTAGAGCAAGAAGCCCAGGATTACTCACTCATCGGTGATAATCTATACAAGCGTGGTAAAGATGATTACCTGAGACTATGTGTCCATGAGAGTGAATATCTTAAGATCTTGGAAACTGCTCACCAAGGTGTAGCAGGAGGACACTTTGGACCAAATCGGGTGATCAAGGCAATACTATTTGCGGGCTTCTGGTGGCCGACCCTTCACATGGATGCACATGCCTATGTGAAACGATGTGATGTCTGTCAGCGAACTCAGTATCCTATACGCAAAGACGAGATGCCACTGAAACCTATGATGGGTGGACGTGCATTCTCTAAGTGGGGAATAGACTTTGTAGGTCCTATTAATCCCCCAGCCAAGGGTTCACATGCAGAATATATCATTGTTGCGACAGACTATCTAACAAAGTGGGTAGAGGTAAAAGCCACAACGAAGAACGATGCTCAAACAATAGCTAAGTTTTTATTTGAGAATGTGTTCACTAGATACGGGCTACCTCTAGAGCTAGTAAGTGATAGAGGCACTCACTTCTTGAATGAAGTGATTGAAAATCTGCTCCAAGAATTCTTGGTAGTTCATAAGAAGTCTGCCCCCTACCACCCACAAGCTAATGGGCAAGCCGAAAGCACAAACAAGATTCTGTGCAATGTGTTGACCAAGCTAGTGAATAATAAACGCTCTGATTGGGACAAACAGCTACAGCATGCTGTTTGGGCATACCGAGTCGCCTACAAAACGGTACTCCAAGCCACCCCCTTTCAGATGGTATTCGGCCAAAATGCAGTGCTACCATTGGACTTCTTAATACCTACATTGAAAGTAGCACAAGAGCATGAATGGACGGGTCATGAACTCTCCTCAAGACTTTTTGACCTAGAACGATTAGGAGAAACAAGACTGAGGGCGGCTGCAGGGATATATGCAGCTAAGAAACGACAAAAGGCATACTTTGATGCCCATGTCAAGGATAAAGGGTTGAAGGCAGGCGACCTAGTACTAGTATACACTTTGAAACAACATGCGAGAAAACTAGAGAAAAGAGGCTCCGGACCCATGATCATTAATAGAATCTCAACAAGTGGAGCAGTTCAGCTAGCCACATTAGAAGGCGATGTTCTTCCAAGTTACATTAGTGGATGCAGAGTCAAGTTGTATCAGAAACCTCTCACAGAGGAAATGCTAAGCCGACTCAACACTGCTAAGAAACGCAAAGAAGAAGAAAAGCGAATTCGAGAAGAAGCTCAAGCAGAAGCTTTAGAGCGCATACGGAGAATGAAATTAAGAAGACAAGGTAGAGAGCAACCTAGGTCAGATGCCGATGCAGATCAAGGATATCACATGGCTATGTGTGAAGTTCCAGGTGTCAGCTCTCATAGGATAATTGATCGACGTCCTTTTATAACCTTAGATATAGGACAAGGAAAGGGTGCAAGGACTGTAAGAGCCTTGATTGACTCAGGTGCAGCCACTAGTGCTGTTAAATTGTCTCACTGTCAAGAGTTGAAATTAGCTGTCAATCCTATAGAAGCATATCTCATAGGATTGGGAGGTGTGGAAACCCCTTGCATGGCGAGGTGGAACTTCCCATCTATATTCATGATGAGGCAATGACAGTCAAAGTACTAGTGTGTCAAGATGAGGACCTCACTGAGCCTCTTGTCTTGGGTCAGGACTGGATCTATGATCATGCAGTCAACCTAAACCTAAGAAGTGGACTTCTTCAGGTATGGGTAAATCATAGTCGAATTACAGTTGAATTGGAAAATGAGGCACTCAAAGAATTAGGTAAGGCACGAACTCCTGGTCCCTCCAGGGGCGCACACGAAGTTGACAATGCTATTCTTGTCCAAAGTTGTATGATGCAGAAAGAGGATTATCTCAACAATGGAGTCAAGGATAAGAAGGCACTCCCTTCTTTTCCAAAGGCCAGAGGGATGCAGCAACCAAAGGCAAATCGAATACAGAAGAAGCAGAACACTACCTATACTGGAGGCCAAAAAAAAGAGCAAAGCAGATTGTTTCAGCCGATGAAACAAGTATGGAGGCGAAAAGGCGAACACCCTGTTCCGACCAGGCCAACCCCACGGCCAAAACCTCTTATTAGTAATCAGCAACACGATACTAATAAGAAGTCTTTCATAAAGTCTTCTGTGAAAGTCAAGTCTATTTGGGTACCCAAGAAGTCAATGAAGGCCAGCCCACAATCACGACAAATTTGGGTGCCTAAGGCTTGCTTGCGGGCTCAAATAGCTACACCGAGGCCACACCCGGTACAGCATGTTTCACTCACTCGAACATCTGATGCCCAGTCTTACACATCACGCACGGACACATATTCTTCCATGAGCACAAGTAGAATCACTCGTAAATGGGTCCCTAAAAGGCCTCATTTCCAAGTAGATACTTCTATCAAACCTTCCAGAGTCTCCACAAAATCAAGATCCAAACCCATCCATGGTGTTTGGCAACCTAAAACTTGTAATAAACCCCCGGACCCAAGTTGTAAATCCATGCCCACCTACTAACTACGTCACTCTCACACTACATCATTCCACCTAGCTCTTAGGTCTAACCGATCCCTAACTACACACAGAAGCACCGAGCACTTACTAACCCCCTAATCTCTCCCGAACCCCATGTTAATGTTGTAACGGGGACAAAAACAGTTCTATCTTGTCCTTTACAATGTTAACACCTGTTTCTACATTCTCACAGAATCACGAGGCAAGAAGTAACATGGCAGATACGGCAGGAACTAGCTCTCAGGCAGGCACCAGCCCCCAAGTAGTGGACATTGAAAGTCTCCCAGTTGAGGAGGAATTGAAGGAACGCCCAGCGGCATTGAGGGCATTACACGCTATACCGGTTCAGAACCCTCCACAAGGGCACACTATGCCAGTCAGTAAAAACTCTCATTGGTTCAGTGATGTGGCAGGACCCCTAGGTGAAGGCACTTATATGTGGGAGGCCGAGATAGAATTCAATGGGCGTTGGGGCAGGTATCACTTTTTCACCAGGGAATTTGAGAGACTGCAGAATAATGAAGGATTGAAACCTATATGGAAGAAGGCAGGACTCTACGAGTACTTCAAATTCCAATTGCCAAAGCCGGATTTTCTAAGATGCTCTTATTTGATTAGCACCCTTACTCCGAGCAAAGACAAAAAGGGATACAGCTCCTTTGTCCTCCCATCTCTCACAAGGGGCAATGAGCTCAAGCGTTTCAGATTGACTATCAACTTGGTAAGGGAAGCTTTGGACATGAAAGGTATGCACATTCCTACGGAGAAAGAGACTATGGTCCCCGACAATATGAAGAATAGGAATCTGACAAAGTTAAAAGACATGGTGGCAATGACGCCTACAATTGCCATTCACTTGCGAATAGTCATGCAGCATTTCGCATTTCCTACTCAAGAGAGGTTCACAATGCCACCCAAAAAGATATGGTTTAGTTTATATTTGGCTGATGCCTTTGATTTGACAATCAATATGCCCCACTGGATTATCGACCAAATCCACTTGGCTCATCAAAGGTGGTATAAGAAACAAAAATCTGTACTGTATGGATGCTGTGCTCTTACCAGGATTGTGTATAGATGTCTCGCATATGATGTATCAGTGCAGAGGGCACTCATTTGGACTAGGGTACAGGAATTTCAGCGCAGATTATCCTCCGCAGGGCCACCCTCCAAGAAAATGAGAGGCGCTGTCCAGATGCCTTGTGCACAAGCCCGCGGTGCAACCCTAACACCTGAAACAACTCCAAGGCTTCCCAGACGAGTGCAACCATTTACTATCAGGTTACCCAGGCACAGCACAGATGGCCCTAATCTTATGTTTCCACCTGTACCTACTGATCTGGAATTTCCTCACGGATTCACTTTGGAAGATCTAACGGATGAAGAAGTTGCCAGAATCATTGAAGTTGTTAATGCGGAAGTCGAAGCAGAGCAGGGTGGTGGACAACAAACTGCTACAGAACAACCCCAGCCAAGACAACCAGAAGTGGTGGAAGTGGAGGATGAAGAAGAAGAAGAACAAGAGGATGAACAGGAAGGATTTTCTGATGAGGAGGCGCATGACTATGAGCAAGAAGTTATACAGGAGCTAGAGGGTGCCCCAGCATATACAAAGGAGTTGAAAAAGCTCTACAATACCATCAACAGGGTCCAACAACAACATAAGTTATCCCTTGCAGCAGGAAAGGCTATCATGCACCAAATCCTTGAGGAGGAAGGAGTCGACGAACAATACCGTGCCACACTGGATATGATCTCTGATGCTTTAGGAGTACCTGAGACAGTGCATACTACCCTAGCACAATCACGCAGAACGGAAAGAAGATACGGAAGACGTCCCCCACGAGCAGGGAAACAGATGAATGTCTTAGTATCCGAAACACAAGGGACAGCCACGACCACGGGCACAGCACACACTGTGCACAATACTGAAGAGACCCATGTGTCCAGTGCACCCCCATCACCCCCCTTGCCACCCTCGCCTCCCACTCCACCACATTCACCTCCCATTACCAATGTAACAACCACTGTCACCGCCTCCGAGTCCACTGCCATGACTGAAGCACAAACCGCCAATCAACCCACACACCCTCTCAACACCTCCCTTGTATACACCTCCACTAACACTGTAATCCTAACGGCAGCTACTGACATCCCCATTCCCCCACTCACACTTCCGGGCAGTTCATATTCACAACTGCACACACCACTGTACACATTCACCACAATCACTGCGCCCACAATTCCACTATTCACAATCACTCCCACTACTGCGTCCACCGTGGATTTTATGGACATATCACCCTCCACTGCACCTCTCCCTCCCCCCATACGGCCACAATCTCCCATTCCCCCACCACCCACTTCACCATTTTCCAGCACCGCATTCACACTTCCCTTCCCCTTTCCCTTTCCTTCTGCACTTAACACCCTTCCTGCACCCACCCCCATTAATAATGTATTTAATAACATGTCTCAGTTACAGCAACACTATCAGCACCTCGATGCTCAGCATACAAGTTTGTTCAGGAGTCATGAAACATTACAAGGAAGATTCATGGACTTAGAGAAAGAAAAGAGGCTCTTACAACAGCAGTTTAGCGCATTGCAAGAACAACATGAGCAATTAGTGGCAAATCCACCGCAGTCAGATGCAGAAGAAAGACAACGAATGGATGATCTGCTACACTCCCAAATCATAGAGAACCTCAAGCTCCGCCGCAACATGGCTCTATTACGGAAGCATATGTCTGTAGCCCTGGAAGAAAATAGACGGCTTCAGACACAAAACGAAGAGAATTTGGAAGTAGCCATGGAAGGTTCCCCACAAGAAATTGACCCGGAGAAGTTCAAGGCCATCCCCTTGGACAATATGCAAATCATATTGGAAACCCATGCTGATCTCCTCGAAGCCCATGCAGCCTTAGAAAAGGAAAGAGACGAACTACTAAGGCAATTGGCAGCTCAACCAGAACCACCAAAAGAAGTCCCAACCACCGCTGACACAACTGACGAAGTAGCAGCGCTCAAAGCACAACTCGAAGAATTACAAAAGAAAGTCCTTGAATATGAACGCCAACCCTCCCCCTTGGTGGAACCAGAACCTGAAGACCTAGTACCCATCGAAGTAGAGGAATCTTTTGAGGACCCGTATGTTCCGATGCCAGCACCTGGAGGCAAGCAAACAGCAGAGGGCATGGACACCATTGAGATCGAGGCTCCTGAATGGATGCAGAAGTTGGAAAAAGTGGCCACAACCCATGATGATAGAGTGGCAGTCCAGATAGCATCTATGTCATGCTTGGAAGAGGTAGTCATAAAATCGGACTATTTTAGGAACCTCTCTCATCATAGGTGGATCGGCACATCCGACGATTTGTATGTTCCCTTCTGTGTCTTAATGGCGGACTACAATGCCGAAATAAAGCAACATATGTAGCTCAAGCGTAAGCACCACCTCCTTTACTTGTCAATCCGCGGAGACGTGAGGACCGGTATGAAGACCACGAGCAAGTGAAGGCACAAGTGCGTGAGTGAAAGCACACAAACATGCACACACATACACACACGCGCACAAAGTAAGATCAATGAGAGGAACAATGGAAAGCTTAGATTGCAAAAGAGTTCTCTTACAAAAGTTCTATTCTCCAACAAGCTAACCTCAAAAATGAGCTCTCTAGCTCTTTTTATAGTTTTTTGACTAGTTTTGGCCCTGTCCAGACCTAGTGTCCGGCCTAGTTAAAAATTAGGTTCCAGGGCTTATTTGAGGGCTCAAACGAAGTCTAAAAATTATGAAAATTGGTACGATGGTACTTCTAATACTCCTCAAGCTCGAGGACTCCTCGGCTTGAACAAAATGGAGTTACTAAAAATAGATAATGGTATTTACAATGGTTTCTAGTGATGAAAATCACTATTTTTGTAGGGGATTCTTCTGAAAATTTGACATACACTTCTTGGAGCTCCCTACTTGCTCTCTCTTCTTCTATGTCCACTTCTTTGATGTGCTTCCATGCTTTGTCCTTGACCTTGAGCTTCAACACTCCCCCCCCTCTCGAGTCTGTCGTCCCTGACAGACCCTTGTTGTAGTGATTGTTCCAAGTAGTGCCTTGAGAGGGAGTGTCCCTTCTGTTTGAACACAAGTCGTCCGACGTTCTTCATCTATCATTGTGAGTCTTTGCAGGTTGTAGTCTCTTGGTATGTGCTTCTGCCTTGTATTCCAGCATGACTGTGTCGTTGTGAGTCTCCGTTGATGTTTTCTAGATCTTCCAAAGTTGATCTTCATAGTAGTCAAGCCAAGTACTCATAACCCATATTGAGTGATGGGTAAGTGTGTTCGTGCATGGGTTGAAAAAAGTATGTGCCTTGTGCACGGCCTTGTAATGTAGCCCTACGCATGCTTACTTGGAAAATGCATTGGAAGAAGTATGGTGCAAAAATTGCGGGTCTTGAGCTAAGTGCTCAAGGGTATGCAGACGAAGAGGTTTCCTAAACTATCATGGTTATGGTGTTTCCAGAGTAAAGATACTTACCATGGCGAAGGTTGATGGATGTTTGCCTCTTCGTGTTGTACACTCGGCCTTTGGGATGGAACCTTGTTGATGAATGTCCATGTTGATTGTCCACTGATGAGATCTTTTGAGTGGTGGATCCCCTCTCCTCTTTTCAAAGCAACATTTGGCACTAACAATGTGCATTTCTGAGCTTGGGCTCATGCACGTTCACTTCCCTATATTGACACTCAGAGGAATATTGGACACGTGCCGGTTTCTAAGAGATTACCATGCTGATTGACATAGACCATTCACCAGTGCTACTGTTCCATACTGGTTCAGGAAATACTGAGAATTGAATTGCTTTATATTCCTTGGCAAGCAACATCGGGTAACTACACCAAGCTGTGTTTCACATATACTCTTTAGCTCACCATATGCAGGAGTCTTCTCCTCCAGAACTACCTTTTGCAGATATCTCCTTGGATGCTCTGGTACATGAAGTAGTTAAGCATCACGCAAGTTGCGGACCTTCAAGCTCATCATTCCTACCATGGTAAGAGAAAATCATAGCTATAGATGCCATGTTCATGCCAAATGCTTGTCCTCTACCAGATAAGGCAGCAATAATCTCACTGCTGGCCGAGACACACTGGGAACAAGCTCTCTCCCACTTCTCTCCTTTTTTTTTTTTTTTTTTTTTTTTTTTTTTGAGGAACAGGATATCACAAAACAAGAACACAAAAGTTAGTATCAATAGAAATGTTCGACATATGTCACTGTGCTCTTGTGCATGGGATTCTCAAGTGTGTCTATGCACGGCCGTGTAATGTGGCCCTATATTAATGCATACTTTGGAAATGCATGACCTAAATGGTGCAAAAGACAGGGTTGTGCAAGGAGCACATGGTTGTTGCTCGTTCGAGGCTTTCGATGTTATTTGTGGAGGTTGATGCCGGCCTTAGTGGAGGTATCTATGAGTCTCGAACTGATGTAATCCTCCTTATTGGAGTCCATTTTAGAACATCATTTGGCACTGTAGAGGTCACTTCAGGCGTCTTTCTCTTTGGATGCTTTCTGAACTGTGGTATCCAGTGTGGTTGATGCTTTGGTTCGGTGGAGGCTACTTGCACTTTTGGCTTCCAAACCCATATCCTTTTTGCATGTCTTCCTACTAATGTTGAAGAGCTGATTTGATCTTCCTTTGGTCTCTGTACGTGGTTCTTACCCTTTTCTCTTTTTGGCCTCTTTGTTGAAACCTTTTGCATGTGGGAGAACAAAGGTTGTTGTGGGTGTAGGATCTTCTTAGGTACCCACATCTGTAATTGCCCTTGTTGAGCTGCAGCTAACTTCTTAGGCACCCAAACTTGTTGGATATCTTGTGACGGAGCTTGTCTGAGCTGCTTCCTTCGTCTTCTGGCTTGGTTAGTGTGCATGGATGGGATTTGTGGGGGTAAGGCTGGTGGTTGCTCTCCTTTGCGTACCCAGATCTGCTTCATGCCC
Organism: Ceratopteris richardii; assembly: GCA_020310875.1. NCBI lineage: Eukaryota > Viridiplantae > Streptophyta > Polypodiopsida > Polypodiales > Pteridaceae > Ceratopteris > Ceratopteris richardii. The sequence continues at coordinate 131,798,506 of CM035432.1, forward strand.
GGAACCGCTTTTTTATCGAATGGTGTCTTTCTATTTGATGTAGCAGTTGTCGTGAACGGTTGTGTTTGCTTGTGTGGTGGGCTCACTACTGTGGCTACTTGAGTCTTTGGAGAAGAAGAAAGATCCACCCGCCTTCGAACCTGGTCTTCCACGATTGACTCCTTCTGCATCATAGAGCTTTTGACACATACAACATCTTCTTTCATATGATTAGTCTTGGAAGAACTAAGAGAGTGTGTGGTGCCATGATCTAGGAGCATGCAGTTCTCTAATTCTAATGTAATGCATTGTTCATGTACCCAAACTTGAAGAATTTGACTTCTTAGGTTTAAGTTAACTGCATGGTCATAGATCCAATCTTGACCCAAGACAAGTGGTTCTGTAAGGTTCTCATCTTGACATACTAGCGCTTTGACTTTCATTGGAACATCTTGAAGGTAGATGGGAAGTTCCACCTCGCCCAAACAAGGGGTTTCCACACCTCCCAATCCTATGAGATAAGCTTCTATGGGATTGATGTTCAACCCCAAGTCTTGGCAGTAGGAAAGTTTAACTGCACTACTTGCTGCACCTGAGTCAATCAATGCTTTCACCGTCCTTGCACCCTTCCCTTGTCCTATCTCTATGGTCACAAAGGGTCTTCGGTCAATGACCTGAGAAGTCGCAATGCCGGACTTTTGACACATATCCATGTGATATTTTGGGGCTTTTGAGTTGACATCTAGGCCTAATCGCCTTAACTTATTTTGCCTAATACGCTCTCTGGCCTCTTCCTGTGCTTCTTCTCTCACTCTTAACTCTTCTTCTTTTCGCTTCTTCGCAGTGTTGAGTCTCATTAGCATATCCTCAGTAAGAGGTTCTTGATATAGCTTGACTCTACAGCCACTAATATAGTTTGGCAAGATATCTCCTTCTAGAGTGGCCAACTGAACTGCACCACTAGTGGAAATTCTATTAATGATCATGGGTCCATAACCTCTTTTTTCCAACTTACGGGCATGTTGTTTTAGTGTGTATACCAACACTAAATCTCCCTCTTTCAATCCCTTATCCTTGATGTGTGCATCAAAGTATGCCTTTTGCCTCTTCTTTGCAGCGTAGATGCCTGCTGCCGCTCGTAGCCTCGTTTCACCCAAGCGTTCGAGATCAAAGATCCTAGAGGACAATTCATGCCCATTCCACTCATACTCTTGTGCTACTTTTAAGGCAGGGATTAAGAAATCTAATGGTAGCACAGCGTTCTGTCCGAAGACCATCTGAAATGGGGTGGCGTTGAGTACCGTTTTGTAGGCAACTCGATAAGCCCAAACAGCATGATGAAGTTGTTTGTCCCAATCAGAGCGTTTATTATTTACCAATTTTGTCAATACGTTACAGAGGATCTTATTGGTACTCTCGGCTTGTCCGTTGGCTTGTGGATGATAGGGGGCGGATTTCTTATGTATCACCAAGAATTCTTGGAGAAGATTTTCAATGACTTCATTCAAGAAGTGTGTGCCTCTATCGCTCACCAACTCTATTGGTAGTCCATATCTCGTGAACACATTCTCGAATAAGAACTTAGCCGTAGTCTGAGCATCATTCTTTGTTGTGGCTTTGACTTCTACCCACTTAGTAAGGTAATCTGTGGCTACAATGATGTATTCTGCATGGGAGTTTCTAGCTGGGGGGTTAATAGGACCTATGAAGTCTATGCCCCACTTCGAAAATGCACGTCCTCCCATCATTGGCCTCAAGGGCATCTCGTCTTTTCTCACTGGATATTGTGCACGTTGGCATGTGTCACATTTCTTCACATAGGTATGTGCATCCATATGAAGAGTGGGCCACCAAAGTCCTGAGAATAGAATGGTTTTAATCACTCGGTCAGGGCCAAAATGTCCACCTGCAACACCACTGTGTGCAGTCTCTAAGACCCTTAAATAGTCTGATTCATGAACGCACAGTCTTAAGTAACCATCTTTACCTCTTCGGTATAGGTTTTCTCCTACTAAGGCATAGCCTTGAGCCTCTTGCTCCATATTTCGTCTTCTTGCTAGACTGGCCTCTTTGGGTAATCTTCCCGATCTCATAAACTCTACCAATGGAGTACTCCAATCTGGAATTAATGATACTTGATAAAGGGTCGCATGCTCCACTGGTGGTTTCTCTCTACACATTGGACAATTCTTGATCCACTCATGTATTTCTTTGTCCATGCTAGGCCAATACACTCCTAAACGTTTCAAATTCTGCAATGTTCGTTGTTTAGAATAGTGATTTCCTAGCAATCCCTCATGAGCTTGCTGCAACCAACTACTATGTTCATCATCCTCGACACAACAAGCTAATACACCCTCAGTATCTTGTTTGTACATGCTTCCTGCCAATATGTGATATTTTTGTGATTTTACAATTTCTTCTTGTGATGTTTTCACATTCTTATTTGCAGGGCCGAAGGTTAGGACTGGTACCAACTTATTTGCCCATTTAGGAACAACTTCCAAATTGAACAGGTAAGCATCAGGTAGTTCATCAGACACTCCTTGTGGTGACTCTCCTGAAGTAATGCGAGAAAGGTGATCTGCCCGAAGGTGGGTTCTACCTTTCCTGACAACAACTTCAAAGTCATACTCCATTAGTAAGAGGAACCATCTTACTAAGCGTCCAGTATTGCAAGGTTTATTGACCAAATATAACAAAGCTTGATGATCAGTGAAGAACTTGAACTTGTTGGCCAATAAATAGTGTCTAAACTTCTTTACAGCATATACCATGCCTAACCCTTCTCGCTCGGTGGTGGTATAATTTCTTTCGGCTGGGTTTAGTTGTCTACTAGCATATGCTATGGGCAAATCTAAATTCCCTTCACCTGTGGGTTGTGCCAGCACACATCCTATGGCATGATTGGATGCATCCACATGGACATGGAATGGTTTATTCCAATCAGGAGTGGTCAGTATTGGTGCTGTGCACAAACGTTTCTTCAGTTCATTGAAAGAATTCTCGCATTCGTCGTTCCACTCAAAATTAGACAACAAGGCATAAAGGGGTCTAGCTATGATCGCGTACATGTGGATAAACCTACGGTAATATCCACAATGGCCCATAAAGGCTTGTACCTCTTTAACATTCCTTGGCCTTGGCAGCTCCGCTATGGCTCGTACCTTATCTTCATCCGTTGAGATTCCATTCTTAGAAACAATATGACCGAGGATTTTACCTTGACGCACCATGAACACACACTTTTCTGGGTTCAGACAAACTCGATATTCTCTACACTTGTTGAAGATTTGTCTAAGTTCAGGGATGTGAACCCTTCTTTCTTGGGAATGAGCACATAAATCATCCACATACACTTCTAAGCTCTTTCGCAAGAACTCTTTGAAGACATGACACATGAGCCTTTGGAATGTTGCAGGTGCATTGGTGAGCCCAAATGGCATCACCCGAAATGCAAAGATTCCCCACTCTGTAGCAAAAGCTGTTTTGTGTTGATCTTCTGGGGCAATGGCTACTTGATTGTAACCTGAAAATCCATCAAGGAAGCTATAAACTTCCTTGCCTGCAACACGCTCCAATAGGTGTTCTGTGATTGGAAGTGGATAACTATCTCTAATCGTAGCGGCATTAACTTTTTTAAGGTTAATACACACTCGCAACTTCCCGTTCTTCTTGGGTACCACAACAATGGGGGACACCCATTCGGTATGCTCAATCTCATAGATGAATCCAGCCTCAATCAACCTATCAATTTCTTCTTTGATTTTGGCTGCATAGGTATCATTATATGTGTAGGGCTTCTGTTTGGTGGGCTTAGCATCAGCAGTCATGGGGATAGTATGAGAGCAAATTCTTGGATCTACCCCTTTCAAGTCTCTATAGTGCCATGCAAACACATCCCTATATTCCCTTAATAGAGCTATGAGCTCCATTTCTTCTCTTGCACTTAGGTCATCTCCTATATATGTGCATCTCTCTTCGTTCTCTTCAATGGTCACTACAATCTTCTTGGTCTTTTCTTTATTATCATATGATTCTCCTATGATGGCCTCTCTCTTAGGCATTCGTACCAAAATTTTGCGGTCGTCAACTTCATATGTCTTGAAGTTTTCTGGTACTTCAAACAATGATTCCTCCTTTTCTTGTTTCACTGCTTTTCTTTTCTTTTTCTTTTGACTACTCTCACTTCCATCCTTTGAGTTTACTGTTTTAATACTTGTGAGAGGCTCTTCTTCTTTCTGGGTGAACACTCCTATATCTTCTAAATAGTGCTGCTCTGAGTTAAAGCAACTATCCATCACAATAGACTCCAGATCATCGTCATTCTCTTCCTCTTCTATGACATCACTAGGGTCACATTCTTCTAGCAAGGGTTGACACATGAACACTGAGATATCATAACCCTCCTCATCACAATGAGGTGTCCACTGTTCCTCATTGACAGCAATGTCCATGGTGGCTAAGATTTCTGGCCAGCCATGAGGCTCAAACTCCTCATCTGGAAAGATCATCGGTGTGTAGGCTGGGTCTCTAACTGGTCTATCTCCTAACGAAGTTCCTTCTTCTCTTGCCTTTAAACGTTTTTCCTCTTCCTTTGCAACCTTGCACATCCACAAATGAGTATCTTCATGCAGCCATGATGGATCAGGTGAACTTTCAGAATGCACAGAGATGGAATCTTCTTTTGCTTTGTGGATAGAATTCCACTGTAGGGGTGGTACATCTCTGAAGGTGTAATCCTTCAAATTGACCTTAGTGGTGACCCCTAAGTGCTGTAAGTACAAGGAGTTAGTTCCCCAATCCTGTACTATTTGCAATTGTCGTAGGAAGGGTCTTCCTAGGATCATCTCAAAGACATTATTTTTCTCAAAGTCACATATAGCAAATGTGTGCTCAAACTCTACACCACAAGTGGTTAGAGTGATCCCTTCTAGCAATCCTAGAGGTCTTTCAAAATGACCATCAGCCATTTGAAGCTTCATTCTAGTTGGTCTTAATGTGGGCTTGCCCCATTGCTTCCACAAGGAGGTGGTCGCAATAGCAACACCAGCACCTGAATCTATGATTGCTTTGGTTGTGTAACCTTGGTAGGTGATTGGAAGATAAGTATTACCTTCTTCACCCTCACACATGTCCCCTATTTTGTCTAGAGGTATCTCTGGTACCCTTTGCTTAGAGCCTACTTTTGGCATATTGGACTCAAGTTCTGGGACCTGATCCTTCACATGATTCCATAACTCAGGTTTTGCTTTGAGCAACTCTTCTACAGTGAGATGACACTGAACCTTAGTGTTCTTCACGACATCCGTGTTCCTTGGAACCACTGAGTCTTCATTTCTTACTAGTATTGTGGGAGCTCTAATCTGGAGTGATTCAGATTCCCATGGGCCTGGAAATTGAGGCAGTTCTTCTAAGGTATTAGATTCAAAATCTAATCTTTCGTCTTCTTGTTCTGCTTCATCTTCGTAAATAGATGGAATGTCTTGGGGAAATTGATCATGAAGATCATCAATCTCAGGAATAGGAGGGGAATTACCCTTCTCCTTGGCCCATTTCTCCTCTTGTATTTCCCGCAAGAACTCTTGAGAGTACTGTTGAATAGAAGGAGGTATTCCAGCATCCGTGGAATTAGGAACATAAGCTCCCCTTGGTGGTGAGCTTCCTCTTTCAATAACTGGTTGAGCCTGTGGAGGTAGAGAAACTTGTGGTTTGTTTACCAACTGCTCTAATCGTTCTAGTAAGCCCTGGAAATGCAAGTCCGATTTGATAGAGTTTGTCTGATTGAACTTTTGACTAGTCTCAAGTATGGCTTGAGCTTGTTCTACCATTTTCATGCACATTTTCATCCGTTCAATCTCTAAATCTGCTCTAGGGTAACTCTTGTCTAGGTTTGCCGCTGTAGGCCCTTCTTGAAGTCGAGCCTGGTAGGCCTTGAACATCATGTCCAAGCCTTCTGGGGTTGGATCTGCAAGAACAGACCCTGGTTGCGGTCTATTTACAATGGGTGGTGGGGTGGGATGAGGTGGAGTGGATGGAGTTTCGGCATGCGAGGGGCTTTGAGATGCAATGTCTTCTATTTTTGTTTTCGCTTCTTTTAAGCTTTCTTCTAGTTCCGATAACTTTTTATTCCACTTGCGATTGGCCTTCTCTCTGGTATCCTTCCATGTTCTTGTTTTCCTCTTACTAGGCTCTCCCGATTCACTCGACTCTGATTGTTCTACTGGTTTATCCTGTTTTAAGGCTTGTGCTCTAGTGACAGCTTGTATAGGAGCCACATTGCTACTACTTGAACTTGGATCTGCCACTAAGCCTACCACATTAATGGGTGTAATCTTGGGTGCACTAGAGGGGTTTCTTGGACAATCTCTGGGGAGATGGTCTTTGCCACAATCAGGACAAAAAGCCTGTATTGTGATAGCCTGTCCTTGACTCGGAGATGGTGGGTGGGGACAGTCACGAATGAAATGGTCACCATGACATCTGAAACAAGATCCTCTAGGGGCTTGTGGTCTCATTTGTCTCAACTGGGGCCTAGGGTTAGGATTTGTGTACATGACATTGGAGTATTCTGGCTCCCAATTTTGCTCCATAGGCGGTGCCTCATATTGATACGAGTAAATCTCACTATGTTCAGGTGACTCTGTGTAATAAGCATGTGGACTACCTTCATGGGAGTAGTCTGAACTATGAGCATGAGAGTCGTTATCTGGTATCAATGGGGTTAGTGGCACCAAAGCTCTATTTGGATTTTCCTCTCCCACAGCATACTTGACTGGAATCACGTTGGCTGGAGCTGGTGGTTGGTTTACCAAGACAGGTTGTGGCCTATATGGTACCTGATATTGCTGTTGTGGTCTGTAATATGGCTGTTGGTATTGATTCTGATACCTACCTTGTGGGTAAGGTTGCCGATAATTTTGTCTAACAGCCTGCCTATTGTAGGGACAATCTTGAGCCGTGTGGTTTGTGTATTTTCTCTCAATAGTGCAATATGGAGCATTCCTTTCTCTAATGTTTTGGTTTTGCATTGGGCATACGTTAGCCATGTGGTCACCTCCGCAAGTATAGCACCGATTCAATGAAGTGACTCCCTGTGTTTGTTTATTTTGGACTCCCAGCTTCTTGGCAACTTGCTCAGCTATCTCTTCTATTTCTGTGGAGATCTTTGAAGTATGACTAGTAGAACTATCCGAATCTTTGTAGAGTTTGGCCAATCCTAACTCCTCACCCAAGTTATCTTCTATGTCTATGCACGTCCGCACACACTCTTCTATGGATCTAGGATCTTTCAAGTATACATAGGATCTTAACTTTGTGCTCAATAAGCCATCTAAAAACAAAGCCACTTGTTTGGCTGGTGTGGGTAGCTCTGGAGCAGGGCATCTTTCTAGGTACTGTCTGAACCTTCTACCTGCTAGTCGCACTGTTTCTTGGGGTGTCTGCTTGAAACTATGGATCAGGGACGATGTGTTATGCCTGATACCACTCTTGGAAAATTCTACAATGAATTCGTCTAGCAGTTGACCTATATCGCGATAGCTGCTTCTACTCAATGGTTGAAACCAAGCTAAGGCAGTGCCTTTAAGGGTCAAACCAAATGCCTCGTACTGGGTGAACCAGTCCTCAATTTGTTCGGCTCTCAGCACTTGTTTGTACTCGGCCACATGATCATAAGGATCCCCTGTCCCATCGAAATAGTTCTTCATTGCCTTGATCACGTGACTGGGTTTAAGGGTTCTTGGGTACTCCCGGGGTCTAGGCAATGGAAAATCCTGTTCATCTCTTTGTTGCCTATGTGCTTGATGTCTCTCTCTTTCAGGTCTTTCATTTTCAAATCCTGACCTATTCCTGCCCACGGTGTGTGCAAAACTTACCTCAGGTCTCTCTCTAGTTCTTTCTCTCTGGGCTTCATGAGCCTGGGATGATCCTACCCCTTGGAGGCCATGGGAAACATTGGATCTTGGTGGGGGGAAAATCATGTCATTCTTCCATGTATATGCATGTCTATCATGTTCCGTTACCAAGAAAATTTTCTCTGATGTGTTATCCAGGTAGACAACTTTGCCTGGTATCTCAGGATCTTTGAATTCATAGATGATAACTATGCCCAATTGGCTAGGTTGATCTGGCTTGAACCTCCAAAAGGCTTCCTCTGTTCCTCTATTCAAAAATAGTTCTATGCTTTTGTTGTCTTGAGGGATCCAGTCCGGAGTGATCACTCGGGTCAAAACTGACTTACCTCTAGGAGTCTGGGGTCCTTGTCCTACGTTTCCTTGTTCTAGGTCTCCTATCTCATTCTCATGAATGATATTTCCAAACTCATCGGTCCTATCTGGTTGGTTGGTAACCACATACATGGTTCCTTCCTTATCAATGTATGAACCCTCTTCGAACTTGACCACCGGGTGTTCAAGTCCAAAGGATTGATCTGGATTTTTGAGTTGGACCACTGATCGCCTCAGACCATCCTCATAGATGCGAGCACCTAATTGGTTGGTCCGAATATATTCCAACTGTGTCTTATAGGGACCTTCCGGTGTTTGTAGATGGGCAGTCCCTGAGCCACATGCAGGTTTTCCCATACTAAAAGACATTTCTGAATCACTTGTGTCTGATCTGAGTAAAAGATGACCACTTAGTTGTTGTGCCCAAGACTTGGATGTATGGTTGACACTAGCCTCAGAAAATCTAATGCTTTGTTTATCCTTGCCTAAGTGTCTACAAGATCTCAGGTTCATAAGCTTTAGTCAAGAGTCCAAATTTTCCCTTTGGTATGGTTCACAATTCTTTAGAGCCCCCTTGGTTCCCTAGTCCCACCTGAGGGTCAACTTCAAATTATCCTATCTCAAAATCAACGCATTATTCTTGAAAAAAACAGTTGAGATCGTGTAGGATTTGAAACGAGCTTTCCAACAAGCTATAGAGCTCAAAAAATGGACTTTGGATGAGAAAGTTATGTCAAATCAGGCTCCTGGGGGTCAAAACAGGCAAACAGGACCTTTGGAGAAAATCGCGATTGTGTGAACTTTCTGAAAATCGCGATGCTGTGAAGTCAAAAAATCGCGATGTTGAGCACAAAATCGTGTTTTTTGAAAATCGCGATTTTGAGCAGAAAATCGTGATTTGAAAATCGCGATGTTGATCACAAAATCGTGTTTCAGAGAATCGCGATGTTGATCACAAAATCGTGTTTCAGAGAATCGCGATGTTGATCACAAAATCGTGTTTCAGAGAATCGCGATGTTGATCACAAAATCGTGTTTCAGAGAATCGCGATGTTGATCACAAAATCGTGTTTCTGAAAATCGCGATGTTGATCACAAAATCGTGTTTCAGAGAATCGCGATGTTGATCACAAAATCGTGTTTCAGAGAATCGCGATGTTGATCACAAAATCGTGTTTCTGACTGAAAATCGTGTTTTCTCATAATCGTGTTTTTGACATGAAAATCGCGATTTTGAGCAGAAAATCGTGAATTGAAAATCGCGATTCTGAGCAAAAATTCGTGTTTTCTCAAAATCGTGTTTTTGACTTGAAAATCGCGATTTTGTCCCACAGAATCGTGTTTGTCTCAAAATCGTATTTTTGGCTGAAAATCGTGATTTGTGAGAATCGCGATTTTGAGCAGAAGGTCGTGTTTTTCACAAAATCGTGTTTTTTGCTGAAAATCGTGATTGGTGAGAATCGCGATTTTGAGCAGAGAATCGTGTTTTTTGAAAATCGTATTTTTCACATGAAAATCGCGATGTTGAGCACAAAATCGTGTTTTTGAAAATCGCGATTTTGAGCAAAAAATCGTGTTTTCACAGAATCGCCTTTTTCACAAAATCGTGTTTTTGCTGAAAATCGTGATTGGTGAGAATCGCGATTTTGAGCAGAGAATCGTGTTTTTTTTTGAGAATCGCGATTTTGAGCAGAGAATCGTGTTTTTTTTTTTTTTTTTTTTTTTGAGAAAAACACAGAATCGCGATTTTTTTCAACCACTTTTAGGCGGGAAAACTGAAAATCGTGATTTTTCAAAAAATTTTGAATTTTCACAGAATCGCGATTTTCATCACAGAATCGCGTTTTTTGGCGGGAAATTCAAATTTCTGAGCGCCGGCTATGGCGAGCTACGTATGAGCAGAAAATCATAAAAAAAAATGCAGCGCTTGCTCTCCCTTGCACCTCCTAACTCCTTCCCACACAATAATGCATGAAAAATGGTATGAAAATGGTGAAAATGCACTAAAAACAAGAAATTTCTGTGAAGAAGAAGATGGAAGAAGGTGGAGATGATGATGATGATGAAGATGAAGAGGAAAAAACAGAAAATGAACTGAAATGACAGTTTTTTTACCTTCCAACGTCGCAAATCTACGATCTTACCATCACAACGCTCGTCCTCGAAGCTCTCTCCCCGGCAACGGCGCCAAAATTTGGTGTAGCTCAAGCGTAAGCACCACCTCCTTTACTTGTCAATCCGCGGAGACGTGAGGACCGGTATGAAGACCACGAGCAAGTGAAGGCACAAGTGCGTGAGTGAAAGCACACAAACATGCACACACATACACACACGCGCACAAAGTAAGATCAATGAGAGGAACAATGGAAAGCTTAGATTGCAAAAGAGTTCTCTTACAAAAGTTCTATTCTCCAACAAGATAACCTCAAAAATGAGCTCTCTAGCTCTTTTTATAGTTTTTTGACTAGTTTTGGCCCTGTCCAGACCTAGTGTCCGGCCTAGTTAAAAATTAGGTTCCAGGGCTTATTTGAGGGCTCAAACGAAGTCTAAAAATTATGAAAATTGGTACGATGGTACTTCTAATACTCCTCAAGCTCGAGGACTCCTCGGCTTGAACAAAATGGAGTTACTAAAAATAGATAATGGTATTTACAATGGTTTCTAGTGATGAAAATCACTATTTTTGTAGGGGATTCTTCTGAAAATTTGACATACACTTCTTGGAGCTCCCTACTTGCTCTCTCTTCTTCTATGTCCACTTCTTTGATGTGCTTCCATGCTTTGTCCTTGACCTTGAGCTTCAACAACATACCTCAAAGGAACCAACCTCCGCCACACAATTCGCACCGGAAGACATCCCAGCGAGTGCCAAGTAGGGCAATATTCATCAACCAACGTGGAGGACTCGTTTACTGGAAACCTACCCAAAAATGGTCAGAACATGGAATAACATGCCCTTGTACATCAAATACAACCCATGCTACTGCCCTGTGTTTCGAAGAAGGTCATGGCCAGAATACACAAAAACGGTGCTGACAAACAAAGGATGTGAGAAATGGCTTAATTATGTTTACTTAGCACCTCCCAAAGGCCAACCTACCATAGGATATATGATCTCGACGATTCGGCATTGGGGGGTCAGGTTTAAAAATGTGCCAGACGTCATGGCCCAAATGTGCTTGAAATTTTTGAGCTCATGTTGGTCACCTTCAGGACCTTCAAGAATGTTAAGGAACCTCATCTCTCTGCGCTCAGATTCAATGAAGGCAATCAGGATCTTGTTTATGACATGAGCACAACGCCCTCTATTAATGTTGTTTATGCATGGCATGCCCGCATAAAGTACCTACCGGCCTGCTTCAAACAGACATTTGAAGAGATGTTTGTCACAGGGTTCTGGGAATATCACTCAGAGATCTTCATTCCCAGGCCCTCACATTTATTACAATTGTTTGCAGTGGAACAAGCTCTCCATTCAGAAAAGTTACGTATGCCACATCCAGAGGTTCCCGGGCCGGTAGATTGGGATGCTCTACTCACAGACTTGGCCAAAGGATTGAGGATTGCCGAACATCACTTAGCGCAAGACGTTGTCGAATACTACGTCCAACGACCCTCCCAACAAGGGTCTGTCAGGGACGACAGACGCGAGAGAGGGGGGGGTGTTAGCAGCAGACAAGGAACTGAAGGACTGACAAGGCATGGCAGTCAGAGAAGAGAGTCAGAGGGGAGAGAAGGCACAAGCAGACAAGGGAGTCAACGACGATCTGGCAAGTAGGCCAATAATTTTCTTCATGAAGAAGCAAGTACGAGCATTCACGCAGATCTAGCACTAAGGCAACCCTTTAATTTTTCAAAACCCTTACACCAATTAAAAGTGATTCTCATCACTAATAACCCCTGTAAATACCATGTTCACCTTTTTGTAGCTCCATTTTGTGCGAGCCGAGGAGTCCTCGAGCTTGAGGAGCCTTAGAAGTAGTTGCTTACCAATTTTCGTATTTTTTAGATCTCGTTTGAGCCCTCAAATAAGCCTTGGAACCTAATTTTTAACTAGGCCGGACACTAGGTCTGGACAGGGCCAAAGCTAGACTAAAACTATAAATAGAGCTAGAGAGCTCATTTTTGGGGGTTAGATTGTAATTGAAACGAACTTGTAAGAGCTTGGGGAAAGTAATCTAAAGAACTCCATTGCTTCTCACTCTTTGTCTTGCCCTGTGTGCGCGTGTGTGTGTATGTGTGTGCATGTTAGTGTGCTTCTCACTCACGCACTTGTGCCTACACTTGCTCGAGGTCTTCATACCATCCTCACGTCTTCCCGGATTGACATTAAAGGAGGTGCTACTCATCACTGAGCTACAGCCACCAAAGTCCTGAGAATAGAATGGTCTTGATCACTCGGTCAGGACCAAAATGCCCACCTTCAACACCACTGTGTGCAGTCTCTAAGACCTTTAAATAGTATGATTCATGAACGCACAGTCTTAAGTAACCATCTTTGCCTCTTCGGTATAGGTTTTCTCCTACTAAGGCATAACCTTGAGCCTCTTGCTCCATGCTTCGTCTTCTTGCTAGACTAGCCTCTTTGGGTAATCTTCCCGATCTCATAAACTCTACCAATGGAGCACTCCAATCAGGAATTAATGACACTTGATAAAGGGTGGCATGCTCTATTGGTGGTCTCTCTCTGCACATTGGACAATTCTTAATCCACTCATGTATTTCTTTGTCCATGCTAGGCCAATACACTCCTAAACGTTTTAGATTCTGCAATGTTCGTTGTTTAGAATAGTGATTTCCTAGCAATCCTTCATGGGCTTGTTGCAACCAGCCACTATGTTCATCATCCTCGACACACCAAGCTAATACACCTTCAGTATCTTGTTTGTACATGCTTCCTACCAGTATGTGATACTTTTGTGATTTTACAATTTCTTCTTGTGATGTTTTCACATTCTTATTCGCAGGTCCGAAAGTTAGGACTGGTACCAACTTATTTGCCCATTTGGGAACAACTTCTAAATTGGATAAGCATTGGGTAGGTCATCAGACACTCCTTGAGGTGACTCTCCTGAAGTAATGTGAGAAAGGTGATCTGCCCTAAGGTGGGTTCTACCTTTCCTGACAACAACTTCAAAGTCATATTCCATTAGTAAGAGGAACCATCTTACTAAGCGCCCAGTATTGCAAGGTTTATTGACCAAATATAGCAAAGCTTGATGATCAGTGAAAAACTTGAACTTGTTGGCCAATAAATAGTGTCTAAACTTCTTCACAGCATATACCATGCGTAAGCCCTCTCGCTCAGTTGTGGTATAGTTTCGTTCAGCTGCGGTGAGTTGTCTACTAGCATATGCTATGGGCAAATCTAAGTTTCCTTCACTTGTGGGTTGTGCTAGCACACATCCTATGGCGTGATTGGATGCATCCACATGGACATGGAATGGTTAATTCCAATCAAGAGTGGTCAGTATTGGTGTTGTGCACAAACGTTTCTTCAGTTCATTGAAAGAATTCTCGCATTCGTCGCTCCACTCAAAATTAGACAACAAGGCATAAAGGGGTCTAGCTATGATCGCGTACATGTGGATAAACCTACGGTAATATCCACAATGGCCCATAAAGGCTTGTACCTCCTTAACATTCCTTGGCATTGGCAGCTCCGCTATGGCTCGTACCTTATCTTCATCTGTTGAGATTCCATTCTTAGAAACAATATGACCTAAGATTTTACCTTGACGCACCATGAACACACACTTTTCTGGGTTCAGACACACTCGATATTCTCTACACTTGTTGAAGATTTGTCTGAGCTCAGGGATGTGAAATCTTCTTTCTTGGGAATGAGCACATAAGTCATCCACATACACTTATAAGCTCTTTCGCCAGAACTCTTTGAAGACATGACACATGAGCCTTTGGAATGTTGCAGGTGCATTTGTGAGCCCAAATGGCATCACATGAAATGCAAAGATTCCCCACTCTGTGGCAAAAGCTGTTTTGTGTTGATCTTCTGGGGCAATGGCTACTTGATTGTAACCTGAAAATCCATCAAGGAAGCTATAAACTTCCTTGCCTGCAACACGCTCCAATAGGTGTTCCGTGATTGGAAGTGGATAACTATCTCTGATCATAGCGGCATTAACATTTCTAAGATTAATGCACACTCGCAACTTCCCATTCTTCTTGGGCACCACTACGATGGGGGACACCCATTTAGTATGCTCAATCTCATATATGAACCCAGCTTCAATCAGCCTATCAATTTCTTCTTTTATTTTGGCTGCATATGTATCATTATATGTGTAGGGCTTCTGTTTGGTGGGCTTGGCATCAGTAGTCATGGGGATAGTATGAGAGCAAATTCTTGGATCTACCCCTTTCAAGTCTCTATAGTGCCACGCAAACACATCCCTATATTCCCTTAACAGAGCTACGAGCTCCATTTCTTCTCTTGCACTTAGGTCATCTCCTATATATGTGCATCTCTCTTCATTCTCTTCAATGGTCACTACAATCTTCTTGGTCTTTTCTTTGTTATCATATGATTCTCCTATGATGGCCTCTCTCTTAGGCATTCGTACCAAAATTTTGCGGTCGTCAACTTCATATTTCTTGAAATTTTCTGGTACTTCGAACAATGATTCCTCCTCTTCTTGTTTTACTCCTTTTCTTTTCTTTTTCTTTTGACTACTCCCACTTCCATCCTTTGAATTTACTGTTTTAATACTTGTGAGAGGTTCTTCTTCTTTCTGGGTGAACACTCCTATATCTTCTAAATAGTGCTTTTCTGAGTTAAAGAAACTATCCATTACAATGAACTCTAGATCATCGTCATTCTCTTCCTCTTCTATGACATCACTAGGGTCACATTCTTCTAGCAAGGGCTGACACATGAACACTGAAATATCATAACCCTCCTCACCACAATGAGGTGTGTTCTGGCCAGCCATGAGGCTCAAATTCCTCATCTTGAAAGATCATAGGTGTATAGGTTGGGTCTTTAATTGGTCTATCTCCTGGTGAAGTTCCTTCTTCTCTTGCCTTTAAACATTTTTCCTCTTCCTCTGTGACCTTGCACATCCACAAATGAGTATTTTCATGCAGCCATGATGGATCACGTGAACTTTCAAAATGCACAGAGATGGAATCTTCTTTCTCTTTGTGGATAGGATTCCATTGTAGGGGTGGTACATCTCTGAAGGAGTAATCCTTCAAATTGACCTTGGTGGTGACCCCTAAGTGCTGCAAGTACAAGGAGTTGGTTCCCCAATCCTGTACTATTTGCAATTGTCGTAGGAAGGGTCTTCCTAGGATCATCTCATAGATGTTATTTTTCTCAAAGTCACATATAGCAAACGTATGTTCAAACTCCACACCACAAGTGGTTAGAGTTATCCCTTCGAGCAATCCTAGAGGTCTTTCAAAATGACCGTCGACCATTTGAAGCTTCATTCTAGTTGGTCTTAATGTGGGTTTGCCCCATTGCTTCCACAAGGAGGTGGTCGCAATAGAACACCAGCACCTGAATCTATGATTGCTTTGGTTGTGTAACCTTGGTAGGTGATTGGAAGATAAGTATTACCTTCTTCACCCTCACACATGTCTCCTATTTTATCGAGAGGTATCTTTGGAACTTTTTGCTTAGAGCCTATTCTTGGCATATTGGAATCAAGTTCTGCGACCTGATCCTTCACATGATTCCATAGCTCGGGTTTTGCTTTGAGCAGCTCTTCTACAGTGAGATGACATTGAACCTTAGTGTTCTTCACGACATTAGTGTTCCTTGGGACCACTGAGTCTTCATGTCTGACCACTATTGTGGGAGCTCTGATCTGAAGAGATTCAGATTCCCATGGGCCTGGAAATTGAGGCAATTCTTCTAGGGTATTAGATTCAAAATCTAATCTTTCATCTTCTTGTTGTTCTGCTTCCTCTCCGTAAATAGATGGAATGTCTTGGGGAAATTGATCATGAAGGTCATCAATCTCATGAATAGGAGGGAAATTACCCTTCTCCTTGGCCCATTTCTCCTCTTGCATTTCCCACAAGAACTCTTGAGAGTGCTCTTGAATTGAAGGAGGCATTCCAGCATCGGTGGAATTAGGAACATAAGCTCCCATTGGTGGTGAGCTTCCTCTTTCAATAACTGGTTGAGCCTGTGGAGGTAAAGAAACTTGTGGTTTATTTACCAATTGCTCTAATCTTTCTAGTAAGCCCTGGAAATGCAAATCCGATTTGACAGAGTTTGTCTGATTGAACTTTTGACTAGTCTCAAGTATAGCTTGAGCTTGTTCTACCATTTTCATGCACATTTTCATCCATTCAATCTCTAAGTCCGCTCTAGGGTAGCTCTTGTCTAGGTTTGCACCTGTAGGCCCTTCTTGAAGTCGAGCCTGGTAGGCTTTGGACATCACGTCCAAGCCTTTTGGGGTTGGATCTGCAAGAACAGACCCTGGTTGTGGCCTATTTACAATGGGTGGTGGGGTGGGATGAGGTGGATTGGATGGAGTGTCGGCATGCGAGGGGTTTTGAGATGCGATGTCTTCTATTTTTGTTTTTGCGTCTTTCAAGCTTTCTTCTATTACCGATAACTTTTTATTCCACTTGCGATTAGCCTTATCTCTGGTATCTTTCCATGTTCTTGTTTTCCTCTTACTAGGTTCTCCCGATTCACTCGACTCCAATTGCTCTACTGGTTTATCCTGTTTTAAGGCTTGTGCTCTAGTGACGGCTTGTATAGGAGCCACATTACTGCAACTTGAACTTGAATCTGCCACTAAGCCTACCACATTAATGGGTGTAATCTTGGGTGCACTAGAGCGGTTTCTTGGACAATCTCTGGGGAGGTGGTCTTTGCCACAATCAGGACAAAAAGCTTGTATTGTGATAGCTTGTCCTTGACTCAGAGATGGTGGGTGGGGACAATCACGAAGGAAATGGTCGCCCTGACATCTGAAACATGGTCCTCTAGGGGCTTGTGGTCTTGCTTGTCTCAATTGGGGCCTAGGGTTAGCATTTGTGGACATGACATTGGAGTATTTTGGCTCCCAATTTGACATACACTTCTTGGAGCTCCCTACTTGCTCCTTCTTCTTGTGTGTCCACCTCTTTGATGAGCTCCTGTGCTTTGTCCTTGACCTTCAGCTTCAACAGCTTGTAAAAGCACGTTTGAGTAATCTAAAGAACTCCATTGCTTCTCTCTGTTTGTCTTACCTTGTGTGCGCATGTGTGTGTATGTGTGTTCATGTTAGTGTGATTCTCACTCACGCACTTGTGCCATCACTTGTTCGAGGTCTTCATACCATCCTCACGTCTTCCTGGATTGACATTAAAGGTGGTGCTACTGATCACTGAGCTACAGCTACACACCCAAAAATCATGCGATGATCAAGTGAAGGTCTTCTACCATGCCATGCTTCATATGGGGGTCATCCCATCAAGCGATTTTGATGGCAACCTGTTTACAAGATAAGTGACAGTAGATACACTTTCTACCCACAAGTAATTAGGTAATTTTTTTCTCATTTAACATAGACCTAGTTGTTTCAACAATTAATCTTTTCTCCTCTTTGCCATCCCATTTTGCTCAAGGGTATACCTTTTTGTGATTTCTCTCTTGATTCTTGTGTCCTGCAAGTATGCATCAAACTCATTTGAGAAGTACTCACCTCCTCCATCTGACCTTAGCCTCTTTAGGTTTCTCCCTGTTTGGTTTTCAACAAGTGCAAGATACTTTTTAAAGCAATTGAATACTTCATCTTTGTGCTTCATAAAGTACAATACAATCCATCTACTGTAATCATCAATGAAAGATACATAATACCTTGATCCAGAGATTGAGGGGTCCTTACTTGGTCCCCATACATCTGTATGGACAAGCTCTAGGTAGTCCTCATGCATGTAGTATTTCCTTGAGAAGGGTAACCTGTGAGATTTTCCAAACTGACAAGCACCACATTTATAAATCATGTGTTGTTTGGATACATTAGGTATCCCAAGCACACATTGGTCTCTACATATTTGTTTTAAAGTTCTTTCATCAACATGCCCTAATCTCTTGTGCCATATTTCAAGCTCTGAAAGTATTTGATCTTTGTAGCTATAAAGTGCAATATTCCTTGTATCTTCAAGTTCAAAAGTAAATAATCTACATGTCTTTTCTCCTTTGGCTATTCTTTGGAACCCATGTTGGGGATCCTCCACAAATGCTCCATATTGGTTGAACCTGACCTGCAAACCCTTTTCCACAATCTATCCAACACTCATCAAATTCTTGGTAATTGTAAGTACATTAAAAAACCCTGCTCAACAAATTCTTGTTTCCATCTGAGGTCTTAACATTTCCTACTTTAATCACTGAGTGCTTGGTGTCATCACCTATTTGTACCTGATGCTTACCTTTTTATTCCTTAAGGTCAGAGAGAAGAGCTACATTGCTTGCCACATGGTTTGAGCATCCTGAGTCAATGTAGAAGAGATAGTCATAATCCTGAGTCAATGTAGAAGTCATGTTCATAATCAGAAGAGAATCTTCTTGCTCCTCTGTGTAGTTTTTGTAATCCTTCCTTGATTTGTAGCCTCCTTGGTAGTTACTATTGTAGTAGTTGTTGTTGTAGTTGTTATTGTATCATTGATGGTGATTGAATCTTCCTCTTGATTGTGTGTATCCACCTCTTTGATATCCTCTACCTCTCTGATTCTTGAAGTTCATGTAACACTTATCTATAGTATGATTTGACAATCCACAAATATTGCATGGTGAGGAGTTATAAGATCTCCCCCTACCTGGCTTACCTCCTCTGCCCCTTCCTCTTGAGGTTCTACCTCTCCCTGCATAATTGGCTTGGGAGGTAGTTCCTTCATCTTCAACCTTTTTGTTCTTTCCTTTCTCTTTGGACTTACTTTTATCAGTGTATAGGGCTGTTGGTAGCAGTCAGGGCATTTCAAGACAAGAGATCCGACATAAGGAATCAGAGCAAAGAGAAGGGCCAACTAAGCAAAGCAGTCAACGGAGATCCGACAAATATGCCTATCAGTTTTCATCAAATAATATTTCCCAAATAGTGGTTTTAGTCACTTCACACCATTGTAAATATTATTTTTTTTAATTCCTACTCCATTTCGTACAAGCCAAGGAGTCCTCAAGCTTGAGGAGTATTAGTAGTATTTATGCATCAATTTTCATAATTTTCAGAGCTCGTTTGTGCCTCCAGAATAGCCTTAGAACCTAATTTTTAACTAGGCCGAACAGTAGGTATGGACATGACCAAAGCTAGTCAAAAACTATAAAAAGAGATAGAGAGCTCATTTTAGGGGTTAGCTTGTTGTAGAATTGAACTTGTATGAGAACTCTTTTGCAATAAAAGTTACTCCATTGTCTCTCTCTCTTTTCTTGCCTTGTGTGCGTGTGTGTATGTGTGTGCATGTTTGTGTGCTTCTCACTCACACACTTGTGCCATCACTTGTTCAAGGTCTTCATACCATCCTCACATCTTCCCAGATTGACATTCAAGGAGGTGCTACTCATCACTGAGCTACACCAAATTTTGGCACCGTTGCCATGGATCGAGCTTTGAGAACGAGCGTGTGATGGTAAGACATAGAGTTTTGACGTTGGCATCATAGGTAATTTATTACTTTTCCTTATTTTTCTCTTTCTTACTTCACCATCATCCTCACCATCTCCCACCTCCATCTCCATCATCACCAAAATTTCTGCTTTTTTTTGTCATATCGCCTTCCCCCTTTCCATTTCCCTCATTTCACTTGTGAGAGAGAGTGAGAGAGCTATTTGTGTGCGCTGTTTTTGCATGTTTCTTGAGTGCTTGTGTAGGTTTTGGCTATATCATCATCTCCAACAGGCCGCGCAGGTACGAAAAAGCTCTACACAGTCTCCGAGGCATTGACCTCTGTCAATCACGATTGACAAAAAAATCGCTCCTTTGGTAAAACAAAGTGCACCATCACAGCACACATGATGAGCACATTCCAAATCACTAATTAAAACTTAAAAACTCTGTGTTTCTCTGTCAATTGCGATCGACATTGTCGATCGTGATCGATAGCCACGATTGACAGAATCTGTCAATCGCAATCGACAAACTCTGTCAATCGCAACTGACAGACCACGACAGACTGCCATGTAGGACTTAGTCAATCACAATCGACACTATTGATCGCGATCAATTGAAATTTCACCATTGACACTAAAATTTGCGTGCCCACATGTCCATCGCAACGGACACAACCCTGATCGACTGAAATCACGTCGGAATTTGTGAAAAAAGTGGCAATCGCGATTGACACCATCAATCGTGATTGACAGACCTCATGACTGACTCTGTTGATCGCGATTGACACAATCAATCGCAAGTGATGTATTGATCGTAATTGACAGGCATTTTCAGCTAAACTTTTAGGGTTTTTTATTCCAATTTTGGGGTAATTTTGGGCATACTTATCAAGTAATTAGCACTTTGTGAGGTCCCTACTCTAGTAAATTGAGAAAAACCATGTTTGCCTGTTAGCCTGTTTTAACCCTATTTTAACCCGAGAACCCTGAATTGGCATAACTTTCTCATACGAAATCCGTTTGCTTTGATTTTGGGTTTGTTGGAAATCCTGTGGGGAGTACTAATCGATGGAAAATTAATACCGAGATTATTAGATATACTATATTGAATTTGACCATATCTCGGGGGAACAAAACTAAGGGATCTCTAGAATTGTTTTCCATAAAGACAAAGTTCAATTTGGTCTCTAAAGTACATGAATGAAAATGGTCTGTGTTTTCATTTGAATTTAAATATTGAGCTAACTTTGGGACTTTATAGATCCATTGAGAGCATCGAAGGGCATCCAAAGCACCAGCATACTGCAAGTTTGAGAACAAGGTTCTTGAGCACCAAAGAGCAAGGGATAAGCAAGTGAGGTTGGAAATTCTCTCAACTCCCTCAGATAATTCCTAGCTCAGGCTAAGAATGCATAGCATTGGAAGTAAGATAGGGTGACAATAGGCATTTTTCAAGTTGAAGACTCCCTAAGTAATCAAGTTCAAGTCAAGAGATAACATGTGCATGTAACGATAACCTTAAGGGAAAGAACTAATTTTATTATGATCAACTTCGCGTAGGAAAAATCATTCAAATATTCCTAACAACGTGACATCAAACAAGAGCATAAACATGATAACCAACTAAAAAAGAACCAAGTGACTGATACAAATTGATTCGCAACGAGGTTGTACCTGGGACAATTGGGGTTATTCAATTAGGCATATGACCCCTAGATCAAGACGACATCTAAGGAGAGATCAACAAATCCTTAGGCCTTTAGAGGCGAGTGTCACTCACACTGCTAGGTCTTGGGCCCAACAGTTGAGCCATTATTCGCACTACCCTGGCTCTGAAACTAGCGAGTCTGAGATGTCTCATGGTATGGAGAGACCCACAGGAAGTTCACGTGTGCCATACTTACAAAAGGTCGAAGGCCCTTACAAGATGCAACTGGAATACCTTAGGACCAACTGATTAGGTGTTTGCATCTATGAGGACGGCCTATGAAGATCAATGGTCCAGATCAAAAACCCAGATCAACCCATTGGAATAGAACATCCAACAATAAAGTTCGAAAATGGAGCATACCTGGGCAAAGAAGGAACCATGTATGTAGTCACCAGTCACTCAGATATGACAAACAAATTCATGAATATTATCCCAGAGATGGATAGTGGTGACATAGAGCAAGGGAACATAGGAAGAGAGCCTAGAACTCCCCAAGGAAAATCACTCCTCACTAGAATTATCATGCGAGAATGGATCCCCCAAGACAATAAGAGCATAGATCTACTCTTAAATCAAGAGATTGACGAAGCCTTTTGGAGGTATAAGCCTGATCAGCCAAATGAGGTTGGCGCGTGCACGATCCACGAGTTTAAAGATCTTGATAGTCCAGGCAAAGTGACCTACCTAGACAATACTTCCGAGAGGATATTTGTGGTCACAAAGCATGGAAAGCATGCCTACACTTGGAAGGGTGAATTTGTTTTCCCCCAACCAAGATCTAATGTCTCTTATGGTCACCCACGAGGGGGAACATCCCAAGCTCATGGAGCTCAAAGGGATATGAGTAGAGATAGGCTAGAAGTAAGCTTTACCAACCCAATGGGGAGAGAAAGAATGAGAACGGAAACGGATAGAGTGGAAATTGAGAGACTTAGAGCCCCAAGAACCCAAAGAAATGCAGATGGATTCCCTCTACCAAGACCTAGAGATCACACGAGGACTTTGAGACCTACACAACTAGTTAAGTCCATGAAGAATTACTTCGATGGTACTGGAGATCCTTACGATCATGTGGTCAAATTTAGGCAAGTCCTGAGAGCTGAACAAGTTGAGGACCTATTCACACAGTACAATGCTTTCACGCTAACCCTTAGGAACACAGCCCTTACCTAGTTTCAACCACTGAATGAGAGGCAGTTCAAGAACATAGACCAACTTCTAGAGGCATTCATTACCGAATTCTCTAAGAGTGGTATATGACATAATACTTGCTCACTAATTCATCGCTTCAAGTAGACCCCTCAAGAGATGGTAAGACTTGATGGAAGAAGGTTTAGGCAATACCTAGAGATATGTCCTATTCCTGAGTTACCCACAGCCGCCAAACAAGTGGCTTTATTCTTGGATGGACTACTAAGTACCAAATTGAGATCATATGTGTATTTGAAGGACCCCAGGACCATAGAAGAATGTGTACGCATGTGCATAGACATTGAGGATAACCTAAGGGAAGAACTAGAGCTTTAAAAAATCTACAAAGATTCAGATAGATCTACCAGCCTCTCTTCCAGGCAATCCACATCTATTGAGGAGCTCGTAGAGAAAGTAGCTCAAAAATTAGGTGTCTCAAGCAAACAGATACCCCGATTTACCCCAGAGAGACAATACTATACTTATGGAGGTGACCATATGGCGAGTGTATGCCCCATTATGGCTCAACCCCAAGTGAAACCTTGTAGCCAATATTGCACAATAGAGCGAAGATACACCAACCACACAGCACAAGACTGCCCCTATAACAAACAGACGGTCAGACAAAATTACCCTCTACCATATCCACAACAGGGTAGATACCAGAACCAATACCCACCACAATAATATGGTAGGCCCAAGCAACCCTATCAGCCACCCTATCAAGGGGAGCAGAGACCTCAACTAGTTCTAGCCTAGCAACCTCCTGCTCTAGCCAATGTGATTCCCGTAAAGTATGTAGCTCTAGAAGAAAAATTGAATAGAGCCGTAGTCCCAGTAACTCCATTACTTTTAGAAAGTGACCATAGTGACCATAGTTTTGACTCTAATCATGTTGACAGCCCCCAGGCTTACTACATGCAATCAGTTGAACATAATGAGTCCTACTATTGTGAAGAACCGAGTGAACCTAGTTGGGAGCCAGAGTATGCAAATGTCTTGTATGCAAACCCCAACTCTAGACTTTAACCTAGGCAGGTAAGACCCCCTCTTCCTAAAGGACCGTGCTTCAAATGTCAGGGAGATCACCTCATCCGTGATTGCTTGATTCCTACCCCTACACAACCCCAATCGGTGAAAATCCAAGGCTTTTATCAAGATTGCGGGAAGGAGCATCTCTTAAGAGACTGCCCAAAGAACCCCAATAATGGGCCGAAAATCACTCCTATCGATGTGATTGGGCTAGTAGTAGGATCTACAGGAAGTGTATCTTCCACTGCACCAGTGCAAGTGGTCACCAGAGCTCAGGCTTTGCAGTAGAACCAAGGTTTAGACCAAGAAAAGAGGGCTAAGGTTAGTGAAACTGAGAGCATAACCAAGAAATGCACTAAAGCCTAGAAAGATAGTTGGGAAAGGATGAAAATACAATGGTCTAAGAAGATGAGTGAATTAGAAGACAGCATAATAGAAAAAAAAAAGCCAAAATTGTTGAGCTCACCTCTCAAACACACTCTCACATACAACCGCCACCTTCATCCCTATCACCACCTTCTCCACCACCTTCCAACCCACCTCATACAATTCCACCACCCTCTAGAGTAGGATCAGTATTAGCTAACCCCACTCCCGAGGACATAGACATGATGCTCAAGGCATATCAGGCCAGAATCCAAGAAGGCCCGAATGTGATAGATCATGACAAATGTTACCCTAGAGCTGATCTAGAGATAGAAAGAACCAAGCTTTGTGCTAAAATGGTAGCATTGGCTCAGACCATGTTTGAAGCCAGTCGCCTCTTCAACTACTCTTGCTCAACTAAGGCACAGTTGCACTTTGATGGACTGTTGGAGAAGTTAGAGAGCATAATTGCAAGATCTAGCAAGGAAGCCACCTCCCAAAGTAAGGACAAGGCAAGTGAAAGAATAAGCATTCCCCCCCCAAGAAGCTTATGTGCCTAACTCCACAAAGCCAAATACATCTTCTTCTATGAATCGATACTCACCCGAATTCCTACGAGAGATTCAGGAAGAGAAATGGGCTAAAGAGAGTGAAGTTCCTCCTCCCATTGAACTTGTGGATTATGTGCATGATCAATTCCCACAAGACATTCCATCCATGTATGGAGAGCAGGAGAGTCCCCGATCCTAGGAGAGATTAGACTTGGAGTCTAATTCCTTACATGAACTACCCCATTTCACATGCCCATGGGAAGCAAAGTCCACTTGTATGAGAGCACCCACGGTCATGGTAAGAAATGAAGATTCAGTCATACCTAGGAATATAGAGGTAGTGAAGAACACTAAAGTGCAGTGCAATCCAACTTTAGAAGAGCTACTCAAGGTTAGGCCAGAATTATAGAAACATGTAGCCAAACAAGTGTGAGAAGTAGCTAAACCTCGTTCCCAGGTAGGTTTTCATAGAACAGTGCCAGAAATACCCATGTACAAGATAGGAGACATGAGCGAAGGAGAAGAAGGAAACACCTATCTTCCTATTACAATTAAGGATACACAATCAAGGCAATTTTGGACTCAAGTGCAAGAGTTGCAATTGTACCACTTCCCTATGGAAGCGATGGGGCAAGCCAGCACTCATGCCAACAAGAATGAAATTGCAGATGGCCGATGGTCACATTGAGAGACCCTTAGGGTTCCTAGAAGGAATAACTCTCACCACATGTGGTGTCGAGTTCGAGCACACTTTTGCTATATCTGACTTTAGCAAGAATCAGGCCTACGAGATGATTTTGGGAGGGTTGTTTATGCGGTAGTTGCAAGTGGTACAAGATTGGGGAACCAATTCCTTGTATTTGCAACACTTAGGTGTCACGACCAAGGTTAATCTCAAGGATTACTCTCATAGAGAATTACCCCCAATCCAATGGAATCCCATTCATAAAGCTAAAGATGATATTGAGTCTGTGCATTCCATAGGATCAGGATCCTCATCGATGCATGAAGACACCCACTTATGGATGTGCAAGGTAGCAGTAGAAGAAGAGGAGGGAAAAAGCAAGAGAGGTAGGTGCGAAGGAAACCCATAGATCAATTCAAGACCCAGCCTATGCACCTGTAGTATTTCCTAATGAAGAATTTGAACCTTACGGTTGGGTGAAAAATTTAGCAAAAATGGATGTAGCCATCAATGAAGAACAATGGACACCCCACTATGATGAGGATGGCTATGATATTTCAGTCTTCACAATAGAGTCAATCATGGGTGATTTGGTTATTGAAGAATGTGAATCTAGCAGTGATGCATTTGAGGACACAAGTGATTCCGATCTATAGTCAATCATTATGGAGCCACCCTTTGCATCAGATGAAGAATACTTCTACAAAGTAGAGGCTCATCCTCAGAGACACGAAGACCTTACAAATGATGTGAGGTTAACCACACAAGTGGCCGCCAAAAATGAAGGCAAGAAGAGGAAGAAGAGAGAAGTCACACTAGAAGAGGAAGAATTGTTGTTTGAAGTCCCCGAAAGTTTCAAAAAATATGAGATAGACGATAGGACAGTCATGATAAGAATGCCTAAACGTGATGCACAAGCAGCAGAGCCTTGATAACAAGGAAACCACCAAGAAAATTGTGGTAGCCATGGAAGAAGGAGAAGAAAAGTGCACCTACATTGGACATGACCTGACTAAGGAAGAGGAGCACGAGTTGATAGCCGTGCTAAGAGAATACAGAGATGTATTCGCTTCGAGCTACAAGAACTTAAAAGTGTAGACCCTGACATACACTCACACACTATCCCCATGACCTCAGATGCCAAACCCTCAAAACAAAAGCCATACACATATAATAATAATTATGCTGCCAAGATCAAAGAAGAGATAGATTGCTTGGTGGAAGCTGGATTCATCTATGAAATTGATCACACTGAGTGGGTATCCCCCATCATAGTGGTGCCCAAGAAAAATGGAAAGCAACGTGTGTGCATTAATTTGAAAAAGGTTAATGCAGCCACCATTCAAGATAACTATTCGCTTCTTATCACTGAGCATCTATTAGAAAGAGTAGTACGAAAGGAAGTGTACAACTTCCTTGATGGATTCTTGGGCTACAATCAGGTAGCCATTGCTCCAGAAGATCAGCATAAGACAGCTTTTGCCATGGAGTGGGGCATATTCACCTTTAGAGTAATGCCATTTGGTCTCACTAATGCGCCTACTACCTTTTAGAGACTGATGTGTCATGTGTTTAAAGAATTCTTGAGGAAGAATTTAGAAGTCTATGTTGATGATCTTTGTGCTCATTCCAACATTAGACAGACACATATACCTAAACTCAAGCAAATCTTTGACAAATGTAGAGAATATCAAGTCTGCTTGAACCTAGAAAAGTGTGTTTTCATGGTCAGACAAGGCAAGATTCTAGGACACATAGTGTCAAAGAATGGCATATCCACGGATGAGGAAGAGGTGAGGGCTATTGCAGAGCTACCTAGACCAAAAAGTGTAAAGCAAGTGCAAGCTTTCATGGGGCATTGTGGTTATTACCGACGTTTTATACACATGTATGCCATCATTGCAAAGCCTCTATACAGACTTTTTAACCAATTTTGAGTGGACGAATGAGTGGGAGAGCTCCTTCAATGAGCTTAAATGGCGATTATGTTCAGCACCAATCTTGACCACACCAGATTGGAACAAGCCATTCCATGTCCATGTGGATACATCCAATTATGCTATTGGGTGTGTACTTGCACAACCTACAAGCAAAGGTAATATGGATCTTCCAATTGCCTATGCTAGTAGATATTTGAATACAGTTGAACGAAACTATAACACCATCGAACAAGAAGGATTAGGCATGGTTTATGCGGAAAAGAAGTTTAGATGTTATTTACTTACAAATAAGTTTAAATTTTTTACTGATCATCAAGATCTACTGTATGTGGTAAACAAGCCATGTAATATAGGTAGATTAGTAACATGGTTCCTCTTACTAATGGAATATGACTTTGAGGTAGTGGTGAGGAAAGGTAAGACTCACTTGAGAGCAGACCATCTCTCTAGACTCACATCCGGAGAGGCCCCACAAGGAGTATCAGACGATCTTCCTAATGCCTACTTGTTTAATTTGGAAGTTGTACCTGAGTGGGCTAAGTCATTAGTGCCAGTATTGACATATGGGCCTAACCATCCAGTGATAAACACACAAGATAAGGAGGTAGTAAAAGCCCAGAAGTACCAAATCATGGTAGGAACCATGTACAAGCATACAGATCAAGGGATATAAGCTTGTTGTGTGGAGGACGATGAGTACACTAAATGGTTGCAATTAGCACATGTAGGTGCATTAGACCAACACTACTCAAGGCAATGAACCCTACAGACACTGAGGAGACTCGGAGTGCATTGGCCGAATATGGAAGTAGATGTCCATAATTTGTGTAAGGAATACCCAATCTATCATATTAGACCACTTGTGGAGCACGCTACACCATACCAAATGTCCTTAATACCAGATTGGAGTGAACCATTGGCAGCTTTCATGAGGACGAAAACATTCCCTCAAGATATGACTCTAGCGAGGAGAAGAAGTTTAGAACAAGAAGCCTTAGATTACGCCCTCATTGGTGATAATCTATACAAGCGTATAAAAGACGAATATATGAGACTATGCGTCCATGAGAGTGAATATCTCAAGATCTTGGAAACTGCTCAGCAAGGTGTAGCAGGAGGACACTTTGGACCAGACCGTGTGATTAAGGCAATCCTATTTGCAAGCTTGTGGTGGCCAACCCTTCATATGGATGCACATACCTATGTGAAGCCATGTGACATTTGCCAGCAAACTCAGTATCCTATATGAAAGGATGAGATGCCATTGAAACCTATGATGGGTGGACATGCATTCTCTAAGTGGGGAATAGATTTTGTAGGTCCTATTAACCCCCCAGCAAAGAGTTCACATGCAGAATATATCATTGTGTCTATAGATTATCTAACCAAATGGGTAGAGGTAAAAGCTACAACCAAGAATGATGCCTAGACGACAGCTAAGTTTTTATTTGAAAATGTGTTCACTAGGTATGGGCTACCTATAGAGCTAGTAAGTGATAGAGGCATTCACTTCTTGAATGAAGTCATTGAAAATCTTCTCCAAGAGTTCTTGGTGGTAGACAAGAAGTCTGCCCCCTATCATCCACAAGCTAATGGGCAAGTCGAAAGCACTAATAAGATTCTATGCAATGTGCTGACCAAATTAGTGAATAATAAACGCTCTGATTGGGACAAACAGGTACACCATGTTGTTTGGACATACTGAGTTGCCTATAAAATGGTACTCCAAGCCACACCCTTTCATATGGTATTTGGCCAAAATGCAGTGCTACCATTGGACTTCTTGATACCTACATTGAAAGTAGCACAGAAGCATGAGTGGATAGGTCATGAACTCTCTTCTAGGATCTTTGATCTAGAACAGCTAGGTGAAACAAGACTGAGAGCTTCCACAGGGATATATGCAGCTAAGAAAAGACAGAAGGCATACTTTGAGGCACATGTGAAGGATAAGGGCTTGAAAGCAGGAGACCTAGTTCTAGTCTACACTCTGAAACAACATGCAAAAAAACTAGAGAAGTGTAGCTATAGACTTATGATCATAAATAGGATCTCAACTAGTGGAGCAGTTCAATTAGCTACACTAGAGGGTGATGTTCTCCCTAGTTACATTAGCGGATGCAGAGTCAAATTATATCAAGAACCCCTCATTGAGGAGATGCTCAATCGACTCAACACTGCCAAGAAACGTAAGGAAGAAGAAAAATGAATCCAAGAAGAAGCACATGTAGAAGCATTGGAACGCATCCGGAGAATGAAATTGAGAAGACGGGGTAGAGATCAGCATAGGACAGATGTCTATGCAGATCCAGGATATCATATGGCTATGTGTGAAATCTCAGGTGTAAGTTCCCATAGAATAATTGATCAACGTCCTTTCGTGACCTTAGAAATAGGACAAGGAAATAGTGCAAGGACTGTACGGGCCGTGATTAACTCAGGCACAACCACTGGTGTGGTTAGACTCTCTTACTATCAAGAATTGAAATTAAGTGTCAATCCTATAGAAGCATATCTCATAGGATTGGGAGGTGTGGAAACCCCTTGCATGGGCGAGGTGGAACTTCCCCTCTACATCCAAGATGTTCTCATGATAGTTAAGGTGTTAGTGTGTCAAGAAGAGGACCTCACTGAGTCTCTTGTCTTGGGGCAAGACTGGATCTATGATCATGCAGTCAACCTAAACCTAAGAAGTGAATTTCTTCAGGTCTGCGTAAACCAGAATCGTATTATAATCGAGTTAGAAAAAGGAGCACTCAATGAACTAGGAAAGGCACTAACTCCTGGTCCTTCCAGGATTACACATAAACATGATGATGTTATTCTTGTCCAACATGATGTGATGCAGAGGGATGGTGTTCTCAACAAAAGAGGCAAGGAAATGATGGAACTCCCTTCTTTTCCAAAAGTGGTAGAGACACAGCAAACAAAGGAGTACCAAATGCAAAAGAAGCAGACGACCTATGCCCAAAGCCAAAGGAAAGTACAAAGCAAGGTGTCTCAGCCACCGAAACGAGTATGGGTACGAAAAGGTGAATGTCCTGTTGCGGTCAAGTCCCAACCACTGGCTTAACGTCATACTAGTGATCAGGGACAGGATACTAACAAGAAGTCTTTCAACAATTCTTCTACAAAAGTAAAGTCTATCTAGGTACCCAAGAAGTCAATGACGGCTGACCCACAATCAAGACAAATTTGGGTTCCTAAGGCTTGCTTGTGGGCTCAAATAGCCACACATAGACCACACCATGTACAACATGATTCACTCACTCAAATAGTTGATACCCACTCTTATTCAACAAGCACAAACACATGTTTGCCCATGAGCACGAGCAAAATCACTTATAAGTGGGTCCCTAAAAAGCCTCATTTCCACGTGGACATTCTTATAAAGCCCTCTAGACTCTCCCCAAAATCAAAAGAGAAAACCATCCACTGTGTTTGGCAACCCAAATCTTGTAATAAACCACTTGATCCCATTGTAAACCTACCTCTACTTACTAACTGTATCCACACTACACCCCACAACCACATGTAGCACGTAGGAACCCTGCATTGGCTAACCACTATTCACACTCACAACCACGCGAGCACTAACTAACTGACTAACTACGTCAAAGTTCATCATGTTAATGTTGTAACGGGGACACATGATCACTTTGTGTCCATTGCAATGTTAACATTCATTTGTATATTCTCACAGAACCGGCGAGCAATTTCCTCAACATGGCCGAGGCGACATGAACGAGCTCTCAAGTAGGCACCAGCCCTCAGATAGTAGACATTGAGAGTCTGCCTATTCAGGAAGAATTGAAGGAACTACCACAAGCGTTAAGAGCAATATATGTCATACCGATTCAAAATCCACCCCAAGGGCACACATCGTGAGTTAGCAAGAACTCCCATTGGCTCAGCAATGTAGTAGGATTCCTTGGAGAGGGCAGCTATTTATGGGAAGTTGAGATAGAGTTTAATGGACGATGGGGTCGGTATCATTTCTTTACATGAGAGTTTGAAAGGCTTCAAAACAGTGAAGGACTACAACCAATATGGAAGAAGTCTGGATTGGATGATTACTTCAAAGCACAATTACCAAAGGTACACTTCCTGAGGTGTTCATACTTAATTAGCACACTCACTCCCAGCAAAGATAAAAAGGGGACGAGCACCTTTGTATTACCCTCTCTTACACGAGGAAATGAACTGAAGCGCATCAAATTGACAAACAATTTGGTGAGGAAATCTCTAGAAATGCGAGGTATGCACATCCCCATAGAGAAGGAGACAATGATTCCAGACAACATGAAGAACAGAAACTTAACTAAGATGAAGGATATGGTGGCAATGACACCAACTATTGCCATCCACCTCCGAATGTGTATGCAGCACTTTGCATTCCCTACTGAGGAAAGATTTATGATGCCACCCAAAAAGATTTGGTTTAGTTTATACTTAGCACACACATTGAATTTGATGATTAAAATGCCGCATTGGATCATTGACTAGATACATCTTGCACATCAACATTGGTACAAGAAACAGAAGTCAGTGCTCTATGGATGTTGTGCACTTATTAGAATCATTTATCGGTGCTTGGCATATGATGTGCCAATTCAAAGGGCACTTGTTTGGACTAGAGTGCAAGAATTTCAACGAAGAATATCAGCTGCAGGGCCCCATCAAAGAAAATGAGGGGAGCTGTTTAGATGCCATGTGCACAAGCTCGAGGTGCTACATTAACACCAGACATGACTCCGCCACCCCAAAGGCAAGTACAACCCTTCACCATCAGATTACCAAGGCATAGTGCAGAACAGCATAATCTGGTGTTCCCACTGATCCCCGCAAACTTAGAGTTTCCTCATGGCTTCACACTTGAGGATTTAACTGATGAAGAGGTAGCAAGGATATTCAATGCAACTAATTTGGAAATCGAAGAAGAGCAATTAAGTGGGCAAGAAACTATCACGGACGAGCCTCATCCAACTCAACCAGTAATCGTTGAAGTAGATGAAGATGAAGAGGAGACTGCAGAAGAGGAACAAGAAGGACCATCCAGCGAAGGGGGACAGGAATATGAGCAACACATTATACCAGAATTTGCGGGAGCCCCAGCCTATACAAAGAAAATAAAAAGATTGTATGATATTATGAACCTGGTTCAAGAACAACACCGACTATCCTTGGCAACAGGGAAGGCCTTAATGAACCAAATACTTGAAGAAGATGGTGTGGACGATCAATTCAGAGCTTCACTCGACTTGCTAGCAGATGCATTGGGGATCACATTCAGGACCTTTAAAAATTTCAAAGAACCTCATCTTTCCGCCCTAGGTTATAATGAAGGCAACCAAGACCTCATCTATGATATGAGCACCACCCCATCCATCAACGTTGTATATGCATGGCATGCTCGTATCAAATATCTCCCAGCATGCTTCAAACAAATGTTTGAAGAAATGTTTATCACTGGGTTCTAGGAGTATCACTCAGATATATTCATACCCAAACCATCCATTTGCTACATTTATTTGCTGTGGAACAGGCTCTACACTCAGAGAAGCTATGCATGCCACATCCAGAGGTACCTGGGCCAGTCGACTGGGATGCCTTACTCACAGATTTGGCCAAACAATTGAGGTTAGTAGAGCATCATCTGGCCACAGATGTCGTGGAATACTACATCCAACGGTCCGGTCAACAAGGGTCTGTCAGAGACGACAGATGCGAGAGAGGGGGGAGTGTTGGCAGCAGTCAGGGCATTTCAAGACAAGAGAGTCAACATAAGGAATCAAAGCAAAGAGAAGGGCCAACTAGGCAAAGCATTCAACGGAGATCCGACAAATAGGCCTATCCGTTTTCATGAAATAATATTTCCCAAATAGTGATTTTAGTCACTTCATACCATTGTAAATATCATTTTTTATTATTCCTACTCCATTTTGTAGAAGTCGAGGAGTCCTCGAGCTTGAGGAGTATTAGTAGTGTTTATGCATCATTTTTTGTAATTTTTAGAGCTCGTTTGAGCCTCCCAAATAGCCTTAGAACCTAATTTTTAACTAGGCCAGACACTAGGTTTGGACAAGACCAAAGATAGTCAAAAACTATAAAAAGAGCTAGAGACTCATTTTAGGGGTTAGCTTGTTGTAGAATTGAACTTGTATGAGAACTCTTTTGCAATAGAAGTCACTCCATTGTCTCTCTCTTTGTTCCTGCGTTGTGTGCACGTGTGTGTGTATGTGTGTGCATGTTTGTGTGCTTCTCACTCACACACTTGTGCCATCACTTGTTCGAGGTCTTCATACCATCCTCACATCTCCCGGATTAACATTAAAGGAGGTGCTACTCATCATTGACCTAGAAGGGCAGAAGAGCTATTACCTCTTGATGAATCTCCATTCTTGTTGAGCTTGGCTTCATGGGTAAATACTTGACCCATGAGTGTGGTAAGATCTGGAATTTGCATGTCCATGTACAAGTCCATGGAAGTTGTGAAGCTCTCCCATTTGTCATCAGCTTTAATGCCATTGATAACTTGCCTTACAATCGGCTCCTCTTCAATTTCTTCTCCTATGCTTGCTAATTGATCTGCTACATCTTTGACTTTGGTCACATACTCAGAGATCCCTTGCTAAGGTTGCTTTCTTTGAGTGGTAAACTCAATCCACAATTGGTTCTTCCTAGCCCTTGTGTTGGAAGACAAATATGAAGACAATGTTTCCCAAGTCTCTTGGAATGTCTTACAGTTCCTAATATGTGGAAGAAGAAAATCAGAGATTGAGTAAAGTAAGCAAGACCTTGCTAATGCATCCTTGGCACACCATGTCTTGAGTCTTTCATGCTCCTCTCTTGTAGGTTGTCCTTTGCTTCTAAATATGGGCATCTCCTCATCTCTTGAGATGTATCCATAAAGGTTCTTTCCTTGCAAGTATGTCTTCATCCTCAAGGACCATGCTTGATATTGTTCCTGTCCAATTTATCAATGAAAGATGGAAAACAATCTCCCATTTTCCCTTAACTTTGCTCTGATACCACTATTGGGAAAGATGGATGGATACTCCAATGAGTAGGTACTGCCAAATCCAACTTTGTACCAGCCCCTTGTAGCTTCAAGTTGAGTTGTGGGCCATCTTAGCTTTTCAATGACACTAAATAAGTGCCTATTTACTTTGGAAATGATATGAGAAAAGGTTGAACCAAAACAAACTACTTCAAGGTTGAAGGTTCAATGAAAACCTTCTATTTTTTATCACACACGTGCTACTTGTCATGCTCAGTGCTACCAGTACAGTAGGAATTAGAAAAATTCCTTTTAGATGTATCTAGTTAGCTTAGTAAGATAATGATTCCAAGTGGAATCACTTGAAATGTTGCACTATACACAGAGCAATCAAATTAGGAAATAAATCATTACCCTCGATTTTTTAGGACCTCTATAGAGTCTGAACAGTGAGTGCTTTGATGCGCTTTTTTCCACATTGGCTGAATAGAATTCCTTCAAAATTTGTGAGCTTGTAGGAAACTTGGAGATAATTCCAAGAAGCTATAGATCATTGAAAATGGTGAGGAATGACTGAGATATGAGTAGTACAAGTTGACAGTTATGAATGACTATGACAAAGAGATCATTGATGAACAATGTAAGATCTAATGTATTAATGAACAATGTTGTACAAGATCATAGGCTTGACAATCATAGCCTAATGATGGTGACCAGTGTAAGCTACAATGTAGGCCTCATGCTCATACAATATGGAAATGGAGAACTCGGGACTAGAGACTTCTACACGCGACTTTTTCACGTCACTTTATATAAGTGTTACATTCAAATTTGAATTTGAATTCAAATTTTGGCTCTCTCTAAAAGTAATCCTTCAATCTAGGAAATATTCCCTCAATGAAGTAGTTACTTTTCTATCTAACAAGTCCACAATTTTTTGGTAGGTGATTACAAATATTCTCAAGTCAAAAGATGACTTTTACAAATGGTAAAGATAAATTATTTTCCTAACAATGGTTTCCATGGAGCTTCAAATGTTCATGAATCTCAAGACAAATGTGTGGGCTTGAACTTTGCACCAACATAAATGTGTGTGGATGTGTGTATGTGTCTGTTTAATTGTGTATGTGTCTGTTTAATTGTGTATGTGTCTATGTGTGTGTATATGTGTGTGTATATGTGTGTGTATATGTGTGTGTCTATGTGTGTATCTGTATATATATGTCTATATGCATGTGTATGTGTGTGTGTAAATGTGTGTGGATGTGTGTATGTGTGTGTGTGTGTGTAAGTTTGTATGTGTCTATGTATGTATGTGTTTATTTATATATGTGTGTGTGTATCTCTGTGTGTGTAAGTTTGTATATGTGTATGTGTGTGTATATATATGTGTGTGTATCTCTTTATGTGCATGTGTGTGTATGTGCATATGTGTGTGTATGTGCATATGTGTGTGTATGTGCATATGTATGCATGTACGTGTATGTGTGTAAGTCTCTTTACGTGTGTGTGTGTGTGTGTCTCTCTACATGTGTGTGTGTCTATGTATATGTATATGTGTGTATGTGTGTAAGCATGTATGTATGCATATGCATGTGCATTATGTATGCATATGTATGCATATGTATGCATGTGTGTGTATGTCTCTCTATGTGTCTATGTGTGTATGCATGTGTGTGTATGTGTCTATGCAGGTAATTATGTATGTATGCATATGTATATGCATTATGTGTGTATGTGTCTATGTGTGTATATGTGTGTGTATGTGTGTGTGTCTATGTGTGTATGTGTGTGTATGCATGTGTACATGTGTGTAAATCTGTGTGTATATGTGTGTGTATGTATGTGTATGTGTCTATGTGTATGTATGTGTCTATGTGTGTGCATGTGTATGCATGTGCATTATGTATGCATATGTGTGTGTATGTGTCTATGTGTGTGTATGTGTATTCATGTATCTATGCATATGCATGTGCATTATGTATGCATATGTGTGTGTATGCATGTAAGTATGTATGCATGCATATATATATATATATATATATATATATATATATATATATATATATATATATATATATATATATATATATATATATATATATATATATATATATGTGTGTGTGTGTGTGTGTGTGTGTGTGTGTGTGTGTGTATTATGTATGCATATGTATGCATGTATGTGTATGTGTGTGTATGTCTCTCTATGTGTGTGTATGCATATATGTGTGTGTATGTGTGTGTATGTGTGTGTGTATGTGTGTGTCTATGTGTGTATGTGTATGTGTGTATGCGTGTGTATGTGTGTTTATGCATGTAAGCATGTAAGCATGTATGCATGCATATGCATGTGCATTATGTATGCATATGCATGTATGTGTATGTATGTGTGTATATCTATATATATGTGTCTATATGCATGTGTATGTGTGTGTAAATGTGTGTGGATGTGTGTGTGTGTGTGTCTATGTGTGTGTGTATGTGTATGTGTGTATGTGTGTGTATCTACGTGTGTATATATGTGTGTATTTATATGTGTGTATTTATATATGTGTGTTTGTGTGCATGTGTATATGTGTGTGGATGTGTGTGTAAGTGTGTATGTGTCTATGAGTGTGTATGTGTATGCATCTATGCATGCATGTGCATTATGTATGCATATGTGTGTATATGTGTGTGCATGTGTATATGTGTGTGTAAATGTGTGTGGATGTGTGTGTGTGTAAGTGTGTATGTGTCTATGTGTGTGTGTATGTGTCCATGTGTGTGTGTGTATGTGTCTATGTTTGTGTATGTGTCTATGAGTGTATGTGTATGCATCTATGCATGCATGTGCATTATGTATGCATATGTATGCATATGTGTGTGTATGTGTGTGTATGCATTTAAGTATGTATGTATGCATATGCATATGCATATGCATTATGTGTGTATGTGTCTATGTGTGTATGTGTCTATGTGTCTATGTGTGTATGTGTCTATGTGTGTATGTGTGTCTATGTATGTGTGTGTGTGTGTCTATGTGTGTATGTGTGTGTATGCATGTGTATGTGTGTATGTGTGTGTGTCTGTGTGTGTATGTTTCTATGTGTATGTGTATGCATGTATCTATGCATATGCATGTGCATTATGTATGCATATGTGTGTGTATGCATGTAAGTATGTATGTACACATATGCATATGCATTATGTACGCATATGCATATGCATTATGTATGCATGTGCATATGCATTATGTATGCATGTGCATATGCATTATGTATGCATATGCATATGCATGTATGTGTATATGTGTTATGTCTCTCTATGTGTGTGTATGCATACATGTGTGTGTATGTGTGTATGTGTGTGTATGTGTGTATGTGTGTATGTGTGTATGTGTGTATGTGTGTATGCATGTGTATGTGTGTGTATGTATCATTATGTGTGTATGTGTGTGTATGTATCATTATGTGTGTATGTGTGTGTGTGTGTCTATGTGTGTATGCATGTGTATGTGTGTAAATCTATGTGTATATGTGTGTGTTTGTGTCTATGTGTGTATGTGTGTGTATGTGTCTATGTGTGTGTATGTGTCTATGTGTGTGTATGTGTCTATGTGTGTGTATGTGTCTATGTGTGTGTATGTGTCTATGTGTGTGTATGTGTATGCATGTATCTATGCATATGCATGTGCATTATGTATGCATTTAAGTATGTATGTATGCATATGCATATGCATTATGTATGCATATGTATGCATGTATGTGTATGTGTGTGTATGTCTCTCTATGTGTGTGTATGTGTATGTGTGTATGCATGTGTATATTTGTGTATGTGTGTGTATGTGTGCATATATGTGTGTGTGTCTATGTGTCTATGTGTGTATGTGTGTGTGTCTATGTGTGTGTCTATGTGTGTATATGCGTGTGTATCTATATATATGTGTCTGTATGCATGTGTATGTGTGTGTAAATGTGTGTAAATGTGTGTCGATGTGTGTGTGTGTGTATGTGTCTATGTGTGTGTGTATATGTGTGTGTATGTGTATGTGTATGTGTGTGTGTGTCTATGTGTGTGTGTGAGTCTATGTGGGTATGCATGTGTCTATATGTGTGTGTATCCATATGTATGTGTGTATGTAAATTAGTGTGTATATGGGTGTGTGTATATGTGTGTATGTGTGTATGTGTGTGTGTCTATGTGTATGTGTGTGCATGTCTATGTGTATGTGTGTGTGTCTATGTGTGTATATGTGTGTGTATGCATATGTATATGTGTGTATGTGTGTGTGCGTACTTAGCTTCACACTATGTGTCGATCTCTCTCTCTCTCTCTCTCTCTCTCTATATATATATATATATATATATATATATATACATATATATATATGTGTGTGTGTGTGTGTGTGTGCGTGTGTGTGTCCAAATCCCGACACAAATGTGCCGGGAGAAATCAAAATTTTTTTTTATCATTCGAGAGTGTCACTTATGCGACGCTCTCGAACACAGGACGTCGCTTATGCGACATTAAAGCATTGCAGCTAATTTGCCAATGTCACAAATAGTGTCACTAATTAGTGATGCTATTCGCAACCCATAGTTTTAGCATCACATAAGCGACGCTAACATCGCTTATGCGACGACAACCCTTAAAAAAATAGGGCCATCGCTTATGCGATGCTACTATCGCTTATGCGATGCTACTATCGCATAAGCAACGATTCTCGTTTTTTTTTCAATGCGGGGGTGTCACTACGCCCCCCTATTTCTTGTAGTGTCAGGCGTCAAGCATTGGCAGGTGGTTAAGTGCATCTTTTGCTCAAACTGTTTTATCCCAAGGGGGGATCACTACTGCCAGATTTGCATGCTTTTTCTGACTTTGATTAGGTTGGTTGCTATGACACTCGTGTGTCCACCAATTGTTTTTGCTTCATGCTTGGTAGTGTCACGAAGAAGGAGATAAGGAAGAGAGCTCACACACACGCTCACTCTCAAAGAGAAGCATACACACACAGATTGAGGCAAGGAAGAATGATCTTCTTCTTCTTCTTCTATTACATAAAAAGGAATGTACAAGAATGATCTTAAAACAAGGATACAACAAGTGCAATCTAATGCTCGTGAATGAGTGAGCTAGCAAGTAACAAATGTGCCATCATTCTCGATAGATAAATCTAATAAAGCTCGATGAAGTATCCCTAACATATATTGGCATGACCACTATACATGCTAGAGAAATGAAAAACGGATACGTGTCATCCTCGATCATCACATGTTGAGCTTGATATCTCAACACTCCCCCTCAAGCTCAACGTCATGTCCTCTAATCCAAGCATCTTTCGAAACTTCTTCAACTTCTCTACTCCAAGTGCTTTAGTGAAAATATCAGCAACTTGCTCATCTGTTCTCACATAAACAAGATCAATATCACCTGCTAATACCTTCTGTCTGATGAAGTGATAATGTACCTTGATATGCTTTGTTCTAGCATGGAAAATGGGATTTCGTGCTAATTGTATGTTGTTAAGATTATCACAATAAATAGTGATAGGCTTTTGCACTTCCACACCCAAATCTGCAAGTAGCATTTCTAGCCATGATACCTCACATGTCCATTGCAGCACCTCTATACTCAACCTTTGTACTCGACAAAGCAATAGCAGGTTGCTTCTTGTTGCTCCATGTAATAGCTTCGTCCCAAGTGAGAACAAAAATCCACTAGTAGATCTTCTATCTGGAATGCTACCAGCCCAATCTCCATCGGTGTATCCATAAACCTGCAAATCTACATCAGCCTCATAAAACATTGCATAATCCAAAGTAGCACTCACATAATGTAGAGTGCACCTCAAAGCATCCAAATGTGGCTTCCTAGGAACCTGCATAAACTCACTTTCAAGTCCAGTAGTGTAGCTAAGATCAAGCCTTGTAATTGTGAGATATATTAAGCTTCCCATAATTTTCTTGTACATAGTAGCATTTTCCAATGCTTCACCTGATGTAGTACCTAACTTCAAATTCTGATCTAATGGCATAGAAATTGTCTTACAATCAACCATACCATACTTTTGCAACATATTCAAGGCATATTGCCTTTGTGACATCCATATACCTATTTTTGTATGAATAAATTCAATGCCTAAGAAATAGCGCAGCACACCAAGATCTTTCATGTTGAATTCTTGCATAAGAAGTTGCTTTACCTCTTTGATGCTTTCTTCATTATCACCACCTACAATCAGGTCATCAACATAAATAGCCACAATCGTGATGCCATCATCAGCCTTCCTTGCATATAGTGAATGATTTGTATCACACATAGAAAACCCAATGCTTGTTAAGTAATCATCAATCCTTGCATGCCATGCACAAGGAGATCGCTTCAGCCCATACAAAACCTTTTGCAACTTGGAAACATATTCTGGATGCTTTGAATCTTCATATCCTTGTGGCTGGTCCA
Organism: Ceratopteris richardii; assembly: GCA_020310875.1. Classification (NCBI taxonomy): domain Eukaryota; kingdom Viridiplantae; phylum Streptophyta; class Polypodiopsida; order Polypodiales; family Pteridaceae; genus Ceratopteris; species Ceratopteris richardii. The sequence goes on from CM035432.1 coordinate 131,839,205, forward strand.
TATATACTTCTTCCTATAACTCACCATGTAGGAAAGCATTCTTCACATCCATCTAATGCAAAGTCCATCCTTTTGTTATAGCTAATGCAACAAGTGTTCTGACAGTAGACATTTTAGCTATAGGGCTGAATGTTTCCTCATAATCAATGCCATATTTCTGTGCATATCCTTTAGCTACCAATCATGTTTTATACCTGCTTATGCTACCATCAGCATTATGCTTTACCTTGTAAACCCATTTACAACCTATGGGTTTCTTTCCTTGCGACAATGGAACCACCTTCCATGTATCATTCCCATAAAGTGTAGCCATCTCCTCATCCATAGCTTTTTACCAATCTGCATTTCCAGTTGCATCTTCAAAACAAGGAGGTTCAACAACTTGTATTACCTTGGTCATGTAGGCACAATGATGAGCCATATAACTTTCATACGTCAATCATTGCACTGAATTCCGCATCCTCCCAGATCTTCTTGGTCTTGGGTCACTTCTCCTTGTATCATCTCCATGTGCCCTTCTTACTCCTGGAGTCTTCATAGAGGGCAATCCAAGTTCCTCATCAAGGCTCTAATGTGAACCGCTTGAAACGCCATTAACATCTTCAAAACTTGCACATGTTTTACCACCAGCAGAAAGCTTTTCTTTACCTTTCTTGGATGTATTTGATGAATTTGTTGGACTAAAATTTCCACGCAATCTTCCACTCCATGGATTTGAGTTGGAACTATTGCTTGGTGATGCATCTGGTCCACTCAAAACCTAAGATTCTGCACTTGATTTTTCAGCATTTTCTTTGTCATTTGGTTCAAGACTCAGTCCTTCTTTCGCATCTGCATAGAAGCTTGACATCTCATCAAATACCACATCTCTGCTCACCTTTACCTGTCATGTGAGTGGGTTATTCTGCATATTCGAAGAGGGAAGATAAAGATGAGAAGAAATCAAAAAAGCAGAAATTGTTTTGTAAGTATTGTAAAGGGAATGATCATATCATAAAGAGCTGTCCAAAACTGGCTACTAAAGAGGCAAAGAAGAAAGAGGCTGGAATGGTTGTTGCAGAGGCCTCTACACCAAAAACGGAGTCTGCAAATCTTGTGCAGGAAGAAGAATGGGCGTTTACTACTGTCTGCAGTTTTGACCCATCTTCTCATGATCAGAGCATGTCTACAGTAGACTCAGATGTTTGGTGTTTTGATAGTGGGGCAACCAAACATATTACCTCGCAGTGTAGTTTCTTATCTTCACTTGAGTCTGCTCCTATAGGGAATATTATTACATGCGCCAACAACTCCTGTTATCCTGTTATGGGAGTTGGTAAGATCATTTTGACTACTGCTGATGGTAGTTCTTTCACTTTGTCAGATGCTTTATTTGTGCCAGGGATCAAGAAGAACCTGTTATCAGTTTTTGCATTAGCCAAGATTGGCTTGGTTGTGAAATTTGTTGATGACAGGTGTACGGTTCATGATCTGTAAAAGGGCGATGTGATTATTGCTTCTGGCATTTTATGTCATGGGCTGTATAAGCTCATACACTATGAAAGTTCAGTAAATGATTTGGCATGTGCAGTAAATGATTCTCAGGCTATGTCAGATGCAAAGCTTTGGCATGCTTTGGTCATCTTAATTTTGCTAGTTTGCTATGCCTGCAGAAATCTGAAATGGTGTCCTCTTCGCCCAAACTTGAGGCACCTGGAAAACATGTTTGTGAAGGCTGTATTTTGGGCAAAATGCAGCGTTCGTCCTTTCCAAAAGATGGTTCAGTTTGGGCTACTCAGAAATTGCAGCTTGTACATAGTGATGTTTGTGGTCCTATGCAGACACCTTCTTTTGGGAATTATCATTACTTCATGACTTTCATCGATGATTTTTCCAGGCATGCATGGGTATATCCATTGAAGGCAAAGTCCGACGTGTTCATGTGCTTCAAACAGTTTTCGGTTTTGGTTGAAAATCTGTCAGCATGTAAAATGGGCACCCTCCGTTCTGATCGAGGGGGGGAATATATGTCTTCTGATTTTAATGTGCATTTCTCACTGAACGTGGGATAAAACACCACTGTACAGTGTCGTATACACCTCAATAGAATGGAGTTGCTGAACAAAAGAATAGGTCACTCATGGAGATGGCGAGGTGTATGGTCAAGAGTCAGGCTTTACCACATAGTTTCTAGCTTGAGGTTGTCATGTGTGCAGCATATGTACTGAACAGGTGTCCCACTAAAGCGCTGCAGTCTATCACTCCATATGAGGCTTGGCATGACCGCAAGCCATTTGTTGCTCATCTGCGTGTTTTTTGTTGTCTGGCATACGCATTAGTGCATGAACAACATTGCAAAAAATTGGATGATAAAGCACTAAAATGTATTTTTGTTGGGTATCATTCTGAAAGTAAAGACTATCGTCTGTATCATCCACATACTAAACGCATTCTGGTTAGCCGTGATGTTGTTTTTGTGGAGGGTGCTATTCAGCCATTGCTTTCATGTACTAAGGAGACATCTATTAGCTCCAAGGACATGTATGATACTTTGCTGCCTCTTTTTCCAGGTGGACAGTCTAGTGCTAGTCCTAATGAGGCAACTTCCCAACCTTTGCAGGTTTCATGTGATGATGCAGATCATTCCATTTTTGATGCAGATTTATAGGATGCACTTATTGATGAGAGAGCTGATATTGAGCAGGCAAGAACTATGCCAAAATGGCTGGTGCAGACCTTGTGTGACATCAAATTAGATGCACCTTTGTCATATCGTACTCGATTAGGCTCTCATAGTGCCTCTTTTGCATCAGATTGCTATGCTATGGCTGCATCTAGTCTCTGTGATGAGATTGAGCCTGTTTCATTTTATGAAGCACAAAAATTGAAAAATTGGATGGCTGTTATGCAATCTGAATATGATGCAATAATGAAGAATGGTACTTGGTCTTTATGTGACTTGCCTCCTTGCAAGAAGGCCATTGGCACTAAGTGGGTATACAAGCTGAAGTGTAAACCTCATGGTATAGTTGATAGGTATAAGGCTAGGCTTGTTGCAAAGGGTTATGCGTAGGAAAGAGGCAATGATTTTGATGAGACCTTTGCACCTACATGTCGTATGACTACTATTAGGAGCATTTGTGCACTTGCAGCCCATCATGGTTGGAATGTACATCAATTGGACATTAAAGTAGCATTTCTAAATGGTGACTTGCATGAAGAAGTGTATGTTTTTCAGCCCTATGGATTTGTGCAAAAAGGGCATGAAAACCAGGTGTGCAGGTTAAAGAAGGCATTATATGGTTTAAAGCAGGCCCACGTGCTTGGTATGAGAAGATACATGCCTATCTAGGTGCACATGGTTTTGAGAACAGTCCAACTGAAAGCACCTTATATGTTAAGCGTGCTAATGATGTGCTTCTGATCATTGTTGTCTATGTTGACGACATGCTGCTCACTGGTCCTATTGAGAAGCATATTGCTGATTTCAAGGCTGATTTACATGCCTCATTTGAGAAGTCTGATTTGGGGCATTTGCATCACTATTTGGGCATTCAATTTATGCAAGTTGATGGTGGAATGGCTTTGTGTCAAACAAAATATATTGACACATTATTGCAGCGTTTTGGCCTTGAAGACTGTAAGCCTATTGCCACTCCTATGGAGACATGTTTACGATTGAGTCGTCATGATGTTGGAGATGCATTTGATGTTGTTTTTATCAGCAGGCTATTGGATGCTTGATTTACTTATGCATTACTCGGCCAGATATTCAGTATGTTGTCTCAGAGATGAGCAGATTTATGCATTGCTCAGGAGTCAAGCATTGGCAGGCGGTTAAGCGCATCTTTCGCCACTTGAGTGGTACACGGCTACTTGGGTTGTTTTATCCCAAGGGGGGATCACTATCGCCAGATTTGCATGCTTTTTCTGATTCTGGTTGGGCTGGTTGCTATGACACTCGTGTGTCCACTAGTGGCTTTTGCTTCATGCTTGGTAGCTCATGTATATCTTGGTTTCCAGTTGTGAGGCTGAGTATAGGGCAGCTTTCACAGCTATTGTTGAGTGTGTGTGGCTTAGACACCTTATGCCTGATTTGGGTGTTGGTCAGTCTTCTGCCACCACCATCTTCACTGACAATCGGAGCACATTGGCAGTTGCGAGGAACCCTGTGTTCCATGCTCGCACTAAGAACATTGAGGTGCATTATCATTATGTCAGGGAGAGGTTCTCTACTGGGGAGATTAGCTAGGGATATGTGCCCATGCAGGAGAACATTGCAGATTTTTTCACGAAGGCTCTGCCTAGGGAGAAGTTTGAAGCTTTCCGCAAAGCTTTGGGCTTACTTCCTTTTGTGGAGTGATTTCCACATAGCTTGGCACTTCCTTATACATGAGTGCTAGCTCCTTGTTCACCGCATCACTCCCAAGGGGGATTTGTTGATATATTTAGGTAGTGATGTGTGTGAACACACTAGGACTGCCGGGGCACTTTTTTCCCTCTTTAGGAGGTTTTTTTCCACCGGCTTCTATATACGCCTATTGCCCTAATGGCCTACTTATCTTTGTACATTCTCTAGTAATACATTCAATATTGTGTGTTGTGCTCCAAGCTTCTTCTTCTTCCTTGTGTTGTGTGCTTGCTTCCGCAGACGTCTAACTCCAACAAGGAATAATGGCATGTTTGACAAACAAAGCTATCAATGCATGTGTCTGGGCATCTCTGCCATCCCAACAAATTTGCTCTACAGTAGGTGCAGTAGAAACTACAGCATGAATAGGAATATGCAAAATATCATCATCTTGACACCTTTTGTATCAGCTTCAGTGCCTTCAGTTGTAACAGTTGCAAGTGTTATAGGACGTTTTTCAACACCCTACACAATGTTCCACAGTCATTTTGCAACCAATACATGTCGCATCATATAAGCCCACAACGGGTAATTGGCACCATCCAACTTATCCTCAACAACCAACATACGGAATACATTACTACTTTTAGCCATGGCTAGTGGCTAAAATACCTTGATGCAAAAAATTGATTGTATCTCAAAAAGTTGAACAGAACTGCCCAAACAAACTGGCGAACCGAAATTGGTATATACTTTTGGCACAAAAAGATGAAATAGCCTACACAAGCACTATGATAGTGCATTTGAAGGCTGAAACGAGCTCAAATCGTGATTTCGGCACCATAGAGCAAAGGTGTTTTGATCTTGGAAACACCCTGCGGATGCTCACCAATTCGTGCGATTTCATACATACACATAGTTTTACAATATTGAATCTATCTTTATTTATCATCGACATGGTAGATGCCAAACATGTCTTTTAAATGAGAAATGCTTTGAATAGTGCACACCATATGCAAATTTGATCTAAATTTTTCATGTGTTTCATTGTTAATGAGAACTTGATATCAATATGCGTTCATTGCTAATGAGAAGTTGACACTAATGAAGAGTTTTGGGGTAATGGAAATGCTTTGAATCATGATGATAATGGAAGCTTTCACGCATACACATGAAGGTTTGAAAGTGCCTTGGTGGTCCTAGTGTGTTCACACACATCACTACCTAAATATACCAATAGTGTTGACCCGCCTTGGGGTAAAACATATCAAATAGCATGGTGTTGGATAAGTATCAAAAGATATGCTTAACTTCTTGCTCGTGCTTAGCTCTTAGGTTGTGCATAAATTTGCTCATTTAAGAAAAAAAACTAAATACCAAGTTGATTGATGCATATATAAATAAGACATCCAACAACTTTTGATAGAGTAAAACATCAAATGCATCTCCAAGATAATGAAGACTCAATCATAAACCTATTTCCATGGGAGTGGCATTGGGTTTACAATACTTGAGGCTAAAAGCTACAATAAAGTCTCGATCTATTTGGTCTGACATTAGCAATTCCACCATCAACTTGCATAAATTGAATGCACAAACAATGATGAAGATCCCCCAAACATGATGTTTCAAAAGAGGCATGCAAATTAGACATGAAATCTGAAATATGCATCTCATTAGGAATAGTAAGAAGCATATCATCTAGATAAATAAGAATGATAAAAAATACATCATCTGCATGCTTTACATACAACGTGCTTTTAGTCTAATGAATTTAAATCCTTTCTCTAATAAGTGCATGCAACTTCTCATATCAAGTGCATGGTGCTTGCCTTAATTCATACAATGCCTTTTTTAACCTACAAACTTTGTTTTCATACTTTTTGTACAAAAAAATACGAGGCTAAAAATCATACACTCCTTCATGCAAGACCCCATTTAAGAATGTGATGTCCAACTGATGTGCATTCCAACTATGTGAGCTTCAAGTGCATAGATCCTAGAAATAGTTGTCACACAACATGTGGGTGCAAAGGTCTCATCAAAATCAATGCCTCTTTTTTGGACATAACCTTTTGCTACAGGCCTAGCCTTATAGCAATCAAAATTACCATCGGGCTTCATTTCATCTTATAGATCCATTTAGTACTAATGGAATTCTCGCCAAGAGGCAAGTCACACAAAGACCAACTACAATTATTCATAATAGCATCATATTTAGAGTGCATAACAACCACCCACATTTCTACATTTTGTGCTTTATCAAATGAATCAAGCTCCTTCTTATCACGGCTAGAGACAACCATTGAATAACAATCAAATGCAAAGGAAGCACCATTGAAGCCTAAGTGAGTACAATAAGGCAAATGTGCACCTACCTTACTTGAATAACAATCAAATGCAAAGGAAGCACCATTGAAGCCTAAGTGAGTACAATAAGGCAAATGTGCACCTACCTTACTGTCTGTCAAATTTTGCACCAACCATTTTGACATATATTTTTCATCATCAATATTTGATTGGTTATCAATAAGCGCATCACGAAAATTTGCATAAAAAATGGAATGATATGTATTCTCATTCAAAACATACATTGGTTGAGAAGCGCATCAGTAGGAGATACATTTGATTGTCCTCTAGTGAAACGAGGCAATACATATCATACACATCCTTTGCTCATTCATGTCCCTAATACATGAAAGTAAAGGCTACACAACATCCTTCACGAAAACTACATCATTTAACTAGAATGTGTTCAATTTGTGTGTGATCTAGGTGATAACTTTTGCGATAGAACTCTACTCAATAAAAATATGTTTCACAAGCTTATCATCCATTTTTCTATGTTGTTGCTCAGGCACTAATTTGTATGCTAGAAAAAAAAACATGTAGATGAGTGATGGATGGCTTGTGACCATGCCACGATTCATAAGAAGATATAAACTATAATGCTTTTAAAGGTTACCTATTCATATACAACACACATTATGGCCTCAATCCAAAGATTATGAGATAAAACTTAACTTTTGACCATACACCTTGCCAATTCCATGAGCCACATGTCTTTCCTCTCTACAACACCATGTATTGTGGTGTACGCTATAAGAAAAAGACATTGATTGATGAATAACAATAGGGACTAGTGGTGTAACTCCAATACCATGTAGAAGTTACCACAACATATATATATAGGATCAAGGTTAGAGAGAAAGAGAGATATCGCTACTCATGGGAATAACACAAGAGATATGGTTGTAATGGAAAGTGGAATCAACATGAGTACAAGATGAACTCAACTCAATTCATTTCAAACTCATGACTCTAATACAATGGAAAATCAAACACTACACAAGATATATATTGCTTTATCCACCCATGCACTTCCTATATGGAGCTTAGATGATGATCTAAATAGAAGCTTGGTGAAGGTCTATATGCCAACACAATGGATACCAAGATGGATACCCTAGTATAGTTCCAAACACCACAAACTATAATCCTAAATAGGGAGATGACCATCCGTATAAGATCCTCAAAGCCTAATTCAGCCATGTTCTAGGGTCTTCATAGCTTGACATATGCCATAAATAATATCCACCATTGTTCTATGGAGTAAATCCAATGGTAGAGAGGTAGGATAAAAAAACCATTTGTTCATAGCCCTTGATCTTGGTTAATCCACACTTAGGATCAAGTCTAGATCTAATGACCCACATCAAATAGAACCTTCCCCAAGTAAAGAAACCTATTTTGTTTCTAGCCCTAATTATCCATCTACGGTCTACTCTACACCTCATCTAACCTCAAAGTCACGAACCTACCAATGTCCAACACTCTCACATGGCTTATCCTCACAATGAATGCCTTACAAAATAGAGTGTTACATAAAAATGGTGGTGCTACATGAGAGTGAGACATTGAGCATATCTAACATATGCCACACTCTTTATTGATGCTTTATCCATGCTCATCAAGAAATGCAATGAATTTAGAAGGCATATACTTTGCCTGGGTAGATCCATGCATGCATGGAGAATTCATAAATAAAAGTCACGAAAAAGATGGCTACCAAAATATTATTTCTACATAGGACCACAAACATCGCTATTAAAGAGGTAAATTTTTTCGTTCAACTTTTACTTATCATCTTTAAGACATGAGGAACATTGCATCTTACCCAAAATGCAATGTCCCTCACGACATGTTTGGATGGTGCCTAAAATTTAGGCAAAGAGGACACCATATCAAACGTTTGTAGACATAACACACTTGCCAAATTCAAATGACCAAAATGTGCATAGCAAAGTTCTGTATTTCAAATGGCTTGAAAATATTATACAACACATGCATAATCGTCCAAAAAATTCTAGTATTTGTGAGATTATGCAACCCCATATTAGAAAGATCATGAATTGTACACATATTATCAACAAAATTTATCACCAAGTTGGCTAGTCTTGACATTGATAACACACTCTTCTTGATCCATGACACATATTAGGCATTTGATAATGTGAATGCGCTACCATTGACAACAATAAGAATGATTCTTCCAATTACCATGATATGATATGAAGATTTTTTTTTGCATGTGATAGTCTTCCCATTGGCGCATGTTTAAGTAAGGTGAAGAAATTTTCATTGAGAGGTAGTATATTTGGTTGCACCACTATCAAAATACTGAACATCTGACTCCATAACTAACATCAATGATCATGCATTGATGGGTCATAAGTACATTGTGTAGTAAACAATGATTCTTCATTTTGTACTAAGTTTACGAATGCAGTCCTAGAAGAAGAAGTGTCTACAACAACCATTCTTGCCTCTTCTTCTTCACCTCTTTTGTAGCAACCTTAAGATAGTTTTTTTATGATAACATCATTTGCCTTGTCATATTTACAAAGCGACTTCTTCTTATATGTTTTCTTCTCATATTTGCCTTCCTTCTTTGATTAAGGAAAACTTACAAATTTCTACTTGCTAAAGGAAGACCTTTCTTTACCCTTGCCCTTTTCACTAGCAAGAAAAGCTTGAGCTACAACATGTGTAATAAATTTGTTTTGCTTGGACTGGTCTTCTTGCAACAAAAAAGATAGTCAAGGCATTTGAATTGCCTTTCATTCTACTATACACATCTTCAGACAAGAAATTTAGTGATCATCGTATGAAGCTTATTAAGATGAGAAGATGATGAAGAAATTCATCAACAAAACAAATAAGGAATTTGCTAGGCACTAAAATGAAAGTGCAAGGTCTTGGAAAGGAAATTTAGTATATTACTTTGACAATGAAGAGGATGTGCTAGAATAGCCATCCAATCCATATTGGGTTCAAGTCCTCTGGTAATGCCAGATTTGGGTGCTACAATAGATATATATTCCAAACTCTTCTAACTTTTTTTAATGAAACCACCAATGCAATCACCCCATAAATTATGTAGATGATGGATGCTTGGCACATCTTTATATATGTCCTTAGTCACCTTTATAGTGGGACATATATAAAGATCACTTGAAGGTTACATACTATTTTGTCATTGACCGCATTGAGTGTCATTTTTATGGATTTCGCATTCATATTTTAGTGTGATTTGTGCACCGATTGTCGGCCGATAGTCTTGCATTTTGTTGATATTACTTGGTAATATATACTATATATTCTACTATTGGGAAAGTTTACTTATAACCATCGGTAATAAATATTATTATCTGTTTAGTGTGAAATTAAAAATTATGTGAATCATACAAATGATCAACTATACTTTGGTTTCATTATGTTTACTAATTATTCTTTGTTGATAAGGAGCAGATACAATAGCTGATTAGCTGCCCTTCTCCGCAACTCACATGGCCCATTGTCTATGTAGAGTCCAACAATATACAGACATACGTACGTACGTACATACATACATGCATACATACGTACATACATACATATGTATGTATGCATGTATGCATACATACGTACATACATACATACATGCATGCATACATGCATATATACATACATGCATATATACATACATACTTTCATACATGCATACTTTCATACATACATGCATGCATACATATATGCATACATAAATAACATACATATATACATTCATACATACATACATACATAAATACATATATAGATACATATATATTCATTTATTTTCTTGTATAATATTAGAATGTGCAATTAAACATTTGCTCAACTTTTGGTTCTTGAATCTTAGTCATAAGTTTCCTTTCATCTAATGATTTTATTTTTAAGTATATCTTTTTTTATTAGAACCTCCAAATAATTTAAAGAATTTCGAATTGAATTTCTAAGAACTTCAATAGCATATATTGATATGTTTCACAAAGTATCCTTGTTATCAATTAAGAAGATAGTTCGTAGCCAACTATAAAATTTGACCATGCGAAAATTGATACATTCCAAAATTGATAGTATGCCCGTAGGTAGAGATCAAGTATAGAGAGAGAGAGAGAGGATCCAGATTTCAGATAGTTGTGGGGCATTGCCGCAGCCCGCAGATATAGATTGTTCTTCCGAGATTTAGACAGAGAGAGAATCCACTCAGTGCAAATATAGAGATCATGATTTGCCTGTACAGGAGACTCCGAGGAGAGACTCGCTTTTCTATTGACACAGAAAAAAAAGAGAGAGTTCATTAATGCTTGATCAAATTGACAAAAAGCTCAAGCTTGAGAGACAACGACTCGCATGATGGCCTAAAATTTACAAGCATTGGTATTGACAAGCTCTCAATGGCCATTTTGCCTGTCAAAACAGGTGTTTTTTGAAATTTCTTGTCAAATGACAAGCTCTGATTGGTAATTTCCGTGTCATTTTCTGTAGATATGTATATATATTATATGTATATGGCTTGTATAAACATGTCAAAATTTCTCTTATGAAAGGTACAAGCAAAAAATTTTACCTGTCATATGACATTTTGTCTTGGCCGTGAAACTTAGGCCCTCCTGGCAGTCGCATGAATTTTAGAGAGAGAGATGTGTCACCTGGACCATCTTCATACGACTTTTGTATTTGTCGGCTACATATTCATCTTTTAGGAATGTCGTGGACTCGCATGAGATCTATCCATGAAGGCACAACTATATGCTGATAAAGGATTTGAACTTGCAACGTCTATAAGAAAGGCCGGAGATCTACATCGCAGACCCCCAATCTTCCGGTCCGACACTCGCACACGCCACGAGAGTTCGACGTCACCATAGCCGAAGAAGGCTTACACTCACGTCGTCACAACTGCGATTCTAGAGCTGGAATCTCTCGTTTCCTCTTACCGATCGTCCTTCTTCTTGGTCTTTGCAGCTACGCCAGTAGCCTGGTAGGGTTCATGCTCTAAAATTACTAGGTTTTGTTGATCGGAATGAGCTCTACAACATCTATCTACCATTGAAGAAGACTCTTTGTTACTACAATCTGCAGCACCTTTCGATCGAGGAGAATGGAAGTACGGATGTTCTTCACCTCACAGCGCCGATGGAAGCCAGTGCGATACACCTCAAGATGTAAAGGTTGCCGTTGTCATTAGGTCCCTCATCAGTGCTGAGCTCTTTCAGGGATGTAAAGATTGCGTTTCTGTCGTACCAGAAGAACCACAGGTGCCCTTATGTTCCGGATTTTAAACAGTTTTCACTTGTGCTGTTTAGAACCTGCGATCGACCGTGCTTAGAAAATCATATTGAAATTGAACAGCCTGCATGTACAGAAGCGTCACGGCAGTGTTCGGTAAAATACTGCCTGAGCTTATATTGGTGAGGCGGGAGTTAGGACCAGTTCCATAATCCTTCTTTTAATTCATATTCAAAGAGAAAAGTACTTGCAATTGCAATCTTGCAACTTCATCGTCTTGGCCATTTTTCTTGTTTTATGTGAGCTTTTGGGCTTGTCAATTGCTTGGAAAAGGTCTTGTGGACTGTTTTCTAATGACCCCCCCTCTTGTTTAAGGTATTAATGATTCGTGTTGTGCTCCATAAATGATTATATGAAGGTATGCTAATTGTCAACCTGCGTTTTTCTCTTTTTTGTGAAATACATGCACTTTTTGTGCGAGTAAAGAACATAGAGAGAAGGTCATTGCAAGCTTTACCACAATATATAATTTATTAGGTTTGACTTTATGGATAGGAAGTTTTCACATTTTTAGTGTTTACGACCACGAAAGTAGGTTTGAAAGAGCACTTGTGCACCAAGCAGGATCTAGGAGAGGTTTGTTGACACACAAGGACATAGCATCCAAGGCACCCAATAGGACCTTATTTAGCTTCTTTTAGGTAGGCATATAATATAATATTGATTGCAAAACGATGAGGTTGTAGGTTGATACCATTTGTAAGCAATAGTAGGCAACATCCAATGTACGTAGGGGTAAGAATAGGTAAGTTCTAGAGACTAAACTTCAAGGAAATCGAAGGTGAGTTCTATGGGGATTGGGAAGTTCGATGAAGTGAGTTGTAATGAGAAGATATATTAAACCATGGGCGCAAGACATAGGCCAAAGGATGTCAACCCTTCAACCAAAACTCCATGCACTCCATGATTTGTGTGGGTGGGGTGTAAGTGACAATCAAGATTGAACATTCTTGATGGTGAAGTCCATTGGAACTCAATCGCAAGCATTGCATGTTTGCAAGGTATGTTGTAAGGTGAAATGCTCGGGACAACACCAAACAAGTTCATGAGCAAAATGGAGGGCTGAAGCAGGGTTCTTGATTCTACATACAATCCATAACATCCAATATTGGTAGCATTGTAATGATGGTCTATTATTCATTTATGTAATCCATCTAGTGCTTTGATTCCTTTGTGCATTGTTGTTAGATACCTTACATTGATTCTCACTGTTTTAATTGATGTTTGGTGTGCCTTCAACTCACTAAAGGTATCTTTGAGACTCTCTTGCATTACTAATCATTAGTTCTCTTTCTAGGCATACACCATCGATCATTGAAATCTAGAGAAACCTCACTCTTTGTCAATCGTTGGTTAATTGCTTGAGAATGTGCAATACTTGGTGCATAGGATTGAAAGATTGTGTCAATGCATGATCATGTAATGTGGAACTATAGTGGTTCCTTTTGTGGAGAATATGTTCATGTCATAGCTTCTAGCATTGATTTGAAATAATGATCAACAAAATTTTTGGTGACCCTCTTCTCATATTTCTAAAACAGAAGACCAGCAAAAAGACATAAAAATTGAAGACCTTTCTTTTTTTGGGAAAATATTAAGGGTTTGTGTGCTCTTCAAAGAAACAACTGGAGGAGTTGAGAAATCTCTTATTCTTTTTGTTTTCTTTGTGTGGATTCACATTATATATATTTTTCTTTTCTTAGTCCTCATGAGAAATATGACACAAATGAGTGGTATATATTGATTGAGTCAAATTTTTGGTATCCAATCCATGTTTTCTTTTGGAGTTTTTATTTTTGTATGAATAGGCAATTGAAGATGATTCTATGGTTGCATGCCACATGGAGATCTGATTGAATGATTTTTAATGAATGTTTTTATTTTTCAATGGAATCCATCTTTGGTGCTTATCTCTATCACCTAAAAAGAGTGCCTTTGGGCACCCTTGGAGACTCAATCTTAGGCTCCAATGGAAACTTTGATGGTGATCTAAATTTTTCATACGAATGTTTTTAATTTCCTTGATCCTCTTGGCCTTATCCTTACAAGAAACATATGCTAGCTTATGCATATGTTTTGCACATGACCACTCTGCCTCAGAGCCCAAATTTGATGTTGGTGGCATTAACCCTCCATAATCTTTTTGAGAACTCACATTTACCAAATTGTGGCCAATCGATATTTGGAAGAATATTTAGTGACGTTGGTTTCCCCTTGCTAAATCTAATGCATCCCCATATTATGACTACATAGATAAATAATCCTTTGGAATGTATAGAATGAGATTCAAATGGTGACTATTGTGGGGTATTGCAAGGAAGAGAAGGATTTGAAGCATTCAAGCAATCCTTCGATAACATTTTCAGGCACATCATGCACCATATCATCATCTATTATGCGTGAGATAGTTCCTTTTGCAAAATTGATGGTGATCAAAAAAGGAATATAACCATTGATGTTAAAGAGCTATATTCTCTATAAGAACTCTATATTTGCATAGAAAAATTGCTAAATCAATGATTTTTCTCCAAAATGATTGACGTCTTTTAATTGGATTTATATGGAAATTTAATGGATTTCTTAGTTTTCTGAGTGATATTTGTTATTTACACATGTACTTGTACTGTAGTAAGGATACAATTATTAATATACTTGTGTGACTTTCTTTTTTTTTTTTTGTCCAAGCTTTGAAGTTATAAACAAAATGTCAACCTACTTGGGTATAATGTTCTACATTGATATGAGGAATCCGTTCCATGCTTTTGTGTAAACAATGTCTTGATGTGTGCAATTATATGGAAGGCCAAATTTAGTTCATATACAGACATGCTTCCTTTTATTGTATTTTTATATAGTTCCATGCTTTTGTATAAACAAGGTCTTGATTTCTGCAATTATATGGAAGGCCAAATTTAGTTCATGTACAGACATGCTTCCTTTTATTGTATTTTTCTATAGTTCCATGCTTTTGTGTAAACAAGGTCTTGATTTCTGCAATTATATGGAAGGCCAAATTTTGTTCATATACAGACATGCTTCCTTTCATGGTATGTTTCTATAGATCCATGCTTTTTTGTAAACAAGGTCTTGATTTCTGAAATTTATATGGAAGGCCAAATTTAGCTCATATATAGACATGCTTCCTTTTGTTGTATTTTTCTATAGTTGCATGCTTTTGTGTAAACAAGGTCTTGATTTGTGCAATTATATGGAAGGCCACATTTAGTTCATATACACTCATGCTTCCTTTTATTGTATTTTTCTATAGTTCCATGCTTTTGTGTAAGCAAGGTCTTGATTTTTGCAATTATATGAAAGGCCTATCATACACAAACATGCTTCCTTTTATGGTATTTTTCTATAGTTCCATGCTTTTGTGTAAACAAGGTCTTGATTTGTGCAATTATATGGAAGCCCAAATTTAGTGCATATACAAACATGCTTCCTTTTATTGTTATTTTCTATAGTTCCATGCTTTTGTGTAAACAAGGTCTTGATTTCTACAATTATATGGAAGGCCAAATTTAGTTCATATACACTCATGCTTCCTTTTATTGTATTTTTTTATAGTTCCATGCTTTTGTGTAAACAAGGTCTTGATTTTTGTAATTATATGGAAGGCCAAATTTAGTTCATATGCAGACATGCTTCCTTTTATTGTATTTTTCTATAGTTATTGGAAACTTTTGAGTAATTGTCTTTGGGTTTGTTGTGAGGGCTTAGCAAGTGAGTACTATTGGATCTACCTAAAGTCGCTTATTTTCAATGGGATTCTCGAATTATTTCGAATGGTGTAGGTGTCCCATTTTAGGGATAATTATAAAAAAAATTTAAGCTTGTTGTTTCTAAGTAAAAAGATAATTATTAAAACAAGAATGGGAACTCTTTTTCACATTCACCCTCCGATGTTAACATTGAAGCAATAATTTATTTACATTAGATGATTGACACATGGATAGAATGGGAATCTTGCAACTCTTTTGGATTAACTTTCTCTGTGTGCATACTCGTAAAATCCAAGTCCGTGGAGGCAAAAAGATTTACATTTCTTAATATTGGTTTGAAGAAAAAATATCATACGTGGTGAGAGTCCATTTTAGATTAGAAAAGTTATATGATGATGAAGAGAGGGTGGAGATAAAATCAATGAATGGCAAATAATGTGATGATGGAGAAGGTAGAATCAAAGTCAAACGGTGGATAATGTGATGGTGGAGAAGATAGCCTTGAACATCGTGGGGCAGAGTGCTTGGGTTCAAGTCCCATTCATTGGATATGCTCAGCCTTAGGGCATATCTAAATGTATACGCACCTCTATCTTATGAGGTTAGGTATATCTTATGAGGTTAGGTATGTGTGTTTTTCATTCGTTGTACGTTAAAATAACGGAAATAAAATCAGTGAGTGGGGCTTAAGCGATCCACGATGTAGTCCAAGGACCAAAATTTGCAGTTTTAGCTTGATATAAGAGGAGTCCACAAAGTGTGAATAAGGTTGGGTGCACATAGAACCGGTGGAACAAACCCTCAAAAACATACAATTCCGAGTGAAATATTATTTCATAGCATAGTTTCACCATATGCTTGTTGTTCACACAAGGAAGCGGAACATGATATAAAAGAAGGTCGGTATGTCGTCATCTTATGTGAGCAATGGGTGACAATGGAACAAAGATATTGTTCTTTTTTTATTAGTTGAAATATAATATATATATATATATATATATATATATATATATATATATATATATATATATATATATATGATAAATAAATTAGTGGGACGGATGGTCACGAAATGTTCCGCGATGGGAGAAGTCGGAATAAAAAACATGCCGTAGCTGCCATGGGTATTGTCAGAGAGCTGGCAGTTTAGAATATAATGATTGTGCAAGATGAGGGGCCTATGTAAACCAGGGCTTATAATATATATATATATATATATATATATATATATATATATATATATATATATATAATAATAGATAAATTAGTGGGACGAACCGTCACAGAATGTTCCGTGATGGGAGAAGTCGGAATAAAAAACATGCCGTGAGTTTGCCATGTGTATTGTCGGAGAGCTGTGTACTGTCAGAGAGCTGGCGGTATAGAATGCAGTCTCGAGACTGAAAGTTGAGCTTCTTTTGATGCTTTTTCTCTAATAATAGGGCTTCAACCTTTCACGCATACACATTGTTTTACAATATTGAATCTATCTTTATTTATCGTCGACATGGTAGATGCCAAACATGTCTTTTAAATGAGAAATACTTTGAATGATGCACCATATGCAAATTTGATCTAAATTTCTCATGTGTTTCATTGTTAATGAGAACTTGATATCAATATGCGTTCATTGCTAATGAGAAGTTGACACTAATGGAGAGTTTTGGGGTAATTGAAATGCTTTGAATCATGATTAACTTCAATTTTGATATGAATTGTTTATATTCGAAAAACAGCAAAAGAGTTCTTAACCAAGATAAAGAATCTTTTTTCGTTTTCCATCCATAAACACGCATGGACACAAACGTCTTTTTGCAACTTATGTGGTCAAGAAGAAAAAAAAGCAAATACTTGGAAGAGAATCCCCTCTTGACAAAATAATTGGCCTTAATAGTAAATGAAAAATAACAAAGGGCAAAAAAAAGCACGACCTTTAAGACACAATAAAAATCAACAATGAACATAAAACTGCAAGAGTCTTCACATGATAATTCTCAATTTGTGGAACCTTATCTGCTTAGAAAAGCCTAAAGTGATCATCTGGATCATTACATTGAGTGCATTCTAATTTGGCGTCATATTTATTCACTAGTATTGGGTAATATTGTTTTCTTCAATCGTTAAATATGAACAACAATAATACTTAGAAAATAGCATGTCCAACCTTTGTGATGTTTTTTTCGTAGAGATCAGAAAGGTGTGATGGAACCATATAGAGAAAGCATCATTAATCTAAGAAACTCTCAATTGTATATATACTTGAAACTATTCATTTCCTTCATTTTTTAGGAAGAAATATTTCGTAAATCTCTAACAAGGGTTGAATGAACAGAAAACAATTAGAAAAGCGTATTTAGGAAGATGCAAGAAAGGGAAAATGAAAGACTTCCACAAATGACATTGTAGGCCAAATCAAACATTTACTAGCACATTTTAATTTTATAGTCAATGTGGAAATAATAGCTTCAATGCCACAATCTAAAGTGACATAAGAGTATAATTCTGCAGAGTTGAACAGTGTGTTTAACACCTACAATCACTCCCCAAACATGATGCAAGATGTTTTTTCTAGAAAGGAAGTCCATAAATTTTTCCATTCAAAAATACATAATTCAATTGGAGGGGTGTTTTCTTAACAAATTTCCCAAACTATTTCAGGGATAGAATTTCCTTTATCAATAATATACTAGGAAGAATCGAGGCAACCCCAAATTTCCCTAAAATGAAAGTGCAACTATAAGCTCACTAACCCCATAATATAGAAATGAGTAACCATGTCCATAGCTATGGACTAGTTCTTAATAACTATGACATTTTGTAACTAAGGTTCCAAATATACTTTTAGATATTCCCTTATTATAGAAGTGATGTGTAAACATGGTACATAAAAGTATAAAAACATCTAAAAACATAATGGTAATGGGTGTTTTGCTGATCACCATATAAATGAACCTTTTCTTCTCCTAAAATGTGAGTTGACAACATAGATTACCTCATAAATATTTATAACTATAGAATTTACAATACGCTTCTTCATAGATTCAGCATTCGGCTTAATTTCAGAATTCCATCCTTTTTTTCTAAGGAAAAGTATTGCTCTTGAACAACAAAAGCATATCTATAATCTATACAAAAATGAAAATAAGGAGATCTTTCACATAATATGTATAAAGATGCATTCATAACACTACATAAATAGCTAGTGCATGTATACTTTCCCAACCATAAAACAACACTTTCTCAAGATGCAAGTCCATAAATTTTTACCATTCTTTGCTTATGCAAAGGGATCATTTTCCAAAGCATATTCACCATACTTCACTATCATTGTCTAACCACAATCACAAATGTAATCCATGTCATGAGTTCATGTAAATAAAGCATGGAAGAAGATAATTTAGTTTAGTACCTGGGAGATGCCTTGAATATTGACAACCGTGGAATCCACATTCGATTGCATAGTGATCCAGCATCCACTTTGACATATCTCCGTGGAATCCACATTCGACTGCATAGTGAACCAACATCCACTTTGACATATCTCCAAGTCCCCCCACTTCATCTTCCCATAACATTGTGAGCATAAATATATCTATCTGTTTTTCCAAACCTGCTATCAAGCTTGCATTTTCAGCCCATACTTGAGACTTGAATCCATATCTTGCAAATATTCAATATGCCTCCACGTGTAACTGCCGTATGGGATGCCCATACCATTAACCACTCATTGGCTAATACTCAAAGTGCTTCAGGTTCTGGCACTCATAAGTGGACGTGCAAATATTGCACGAAGTTCTTCTCTACCACGACCACACGACTTATATGTCATGTATCTGGTTTAGGAGGAATGGGCATTTTTGCTTGTGATAAAGTCCCTCCAGAGGTTGCTCAAATTGTAATACGTGAGCATTCTTTGGCACAAGAGGCCCGTGGTGCGCGTCGTCGTTATTTGGCTTCGGCCGATATCGAGATGATGGAGGAAATAGTTCCGTCTTCAGAGATGACGCAACCTGCAACTAGTGCTACTCGGATTCGGATTGCATCACAAAGAACCGGCAATATGGAAGAGGACTCTTCCACCCTTCCTACACAACATCCTAGGCAAGGACTTGGTGCCTCATTTATATCCTCTGCCATACAAAAACAGAGACAAAAGGTGGCAGAGTTACAAATTGCGAGGTTTGTTATTGAATGCAATTTTGCATTCAATGTGGTACATACTGAGGCATGGAGATGCATGGTGAAAGCTATTGCTCAGGTTGGTCCATGCGATGATTGGTATGGAATTGACTATAAGAGATTGAGTACTACCATGTTAGATGAGGAAAAGGAGCGCATTGAGGTACAGCTAGAGCCTATTAAAACAAGTTGGGTGATGTATGGATGTTCCATCATATTTGATGGATGGAGTTACACGCGTCGACGCCATATTATAAACATCCTGGTATCATCTTGCCAAGGTACCTATTTCCTCCGTGCCGTGGATGCTAGTAGAGGGGGGGTTCGCATTACGGGTGACTTTATCTTTCAGCATATCAAATCTGCCATTCTTGAGGTTGGAGCTGAAATGTGGTACAAGTTATCACAGATAATGCATCCAACTGTAAGAGAATGGGGGAAATGATTGAACGTGAGTTCCCCAAAATAGTTTGGACACCCTGTGCTTCACACTGTGTAGATCTTCTATTAGAGGACATTGGCAAACTAACATGGATAGAGCCCATTGTGAATGATGCCAAACGGATTGTGAGTTTTATACGTAAAAATCATTTGGCATTATCCGTACTCCATTCTCATAGCACCATAGAGATGATTCACCTTGCAGACACTAGATTCGGTTACATATATGTGGTGTTATATAGACTTCAACAAGTCATAGATGCATTGCATGTGACAGTCATAGATCGCAGATGGAAAAACATACCACACTCAGAAAGAGCTTGCACGCTATGTGCAAAGGAAAGTATTGGACAAGAGCTTTTCGAAGGAAATAGAATCTCTTGTGCTTGTCTTGAAGCCCATATATATCTTGCTTCGTATAGTGGACAAAGAGGGTTCTACACTCGGACTTGTCTACCATTTCTATATGCAAATGAGGCATGCTATCATGCGAGGAAGGGAACTTTCACAGGAGAGGTATGTGTTTGAATTATGAAATTTATGTATGTTTCTTTTATGTATGAAATTTATATAAAAATTTAGATATGACATAATGACATTGATTTTACTTGGTAGGAAATCTGATATTTTACGACTAGTGGACTAGTGTTGGTCTTTCCTATCTATACCCATACATGGATTTTGGGCACTCTTGTATCCATATTTCAAGAGTCCGGCTTTATGGGTAGAAGGCCAACTACGACACATGAAGGATGAGTACATGCAATGCATCATGTCCCGTGACGATCAGCTTCTCTTTGATAGAGATTTCACAGGTTATATGGGGAATGTGGGCATCACATATGCGTGTAGTACATCTATGCGCAAAGAGGTGACTGCAGAGCCATTGGAGTGGTGGCTACATTATGGCGATGGTCACCCTTCAATGGCTCCACATGCTCTACGAGTCTTATCACATGTATTTTTTTGGTATTGATAATTGAACATTGATTCATATTATCATAATAGTTTCAATACTTTTATTTTGAAAATGCTTATGGATTATAATCTATGTAGGATGCTTCCTCTAGTGCATGTGAACGCAATTGGAGTGCCTATTCTCTCATTCATACAAAGTTGAGGAATAGGTTGAGTGTACAACAATTAGAGCGGTTGGTCTTTTGTAAGGCAAACTTGAGATTGGTGCATGATCTCAAAACAAAAACTGATAGACCAAAACAGGTATTCTTTTATATACTTAAGTTTGTCCCTTATTCGTTTAAGTTTAATATTGTAATTCCAATTGCATTTTTATCATTTATGTAATGTTTAGGTACCTCCTACCATCTTCTATGTGTGTACATGTATGTGTATGTGTGTGTGTCTATGTGTGTGTATGTGAGAAAACTATGAAGACAGAGGATGAGATGATAGTTGTTAGAGGCGAGCGAGAGGATATCTATCGCATGCTACACTTGGAGCTAGAGAGTATTGATCACAGAGTGACACGTGCACATGCTCGTCGAATGGGTATTGAGCCTCGGGTGGACATTGCATCTACAAGTGTTCCTCTAGCACCGGTGTACTGAAGGAGGTGCAAAATGTGCCCACGATGACGAGGAGATCCACTTCTTGAGGCACATGATATCAGCATAGCACCACTTAGCATTGATTTCACATCTGATTGCCGAGCCAGAGTACGATGAGGATGGGAATGTCATTGTCATTGGAGACATTCCATCTGAGTCATCATCATTCTCTTCTTCGGAGGGGATGGATGATGAGGAGCATGATGATTGATGATTGATCCCATTATCTAGAGACTAGAGTCTATACTATATAGATTAGTCAGTATGTGGAGTTTGACACTGGACAGTGGACTTAGGTATCATAGATGTCCTTTCATCATTATGTTTTTGTATCAAGATTCATGGTTGATTTGAGACTTTTCATGCTTCATGTATTATTCACATGCATTTTGGTTCATAGTTAATGCATGTTATGTGGATGCTATGCTCATTGCTTTGTTTCCTGAACTCTGACTCCTGAGTTTGTGATTATTGTAACTTGTTTTAACTTTAATTTTTGAAAGTGATGTTTGAAGTGGATGGTGATATTATTCATAAAGTTTATAGGATGGTGATGTTAAATTGTTGATGGCTATGGTGTATGGTGTAAAAACTAGAGTTTAGATATCTAGTTGTGTTTGTATTATTTTGATACATATATATATGTGTGTGTGTGTGTGTGTGTATAATATTTAATACATGGACGAACCTTATGAACCTTACCTCGAGGGTAAGGTTCTTCCCTCGAACCAAATGCGTACCGAACCTTACGAATCTTACGAACCGAATCACCTTCGCTGAGCTGTGTGGAAAAATGCCTACACAAGCTTTGGGAGGATCTTCCTACTTTTTGTTGCTCGTCGATGACTACAACATGAAGATGTGGGTGTATTTTCTCTGTGATAATGCTCAAGCTTTTGGTAAGTTCAAAGAATGGCTTCAGCTTGTTGAAACAGAAACTAGGAAAAAGATGAAGAATTTTACGACCAATAATGGAGGTGAGTTCACGTCAACTAATTTTGATGATTTCTTCAAGGGGCAAGGAATCGAACACGAACTCACAACGGTGCATAGCCTTCAATAGAATGGTGTTGTTGAAATGTCAGAATCGAACCATTATGGAAATGGCAAGGTGTATGTTGAAGGGAAAAGGACTTCCAAATCATTTTTGGGTAGAGGCTGTGCAGCTGTTTACATCCTGAATCATAGCTACACAAAGGCACTTGATAGAAAAAGTCCACATGAAACCTATATTGGTTGAAAGCCTTCTATTTCCCATTTCAAGGTGTTTGGAAGTGAGTGTTATGTACACATGAAGAGAAGAAAGCTTACAAGCTTTATGACCTTGAGTCAAAGAAGATCATAGCAAGTCGCGATGTGGTGTTCAAGGAGAAGCTGCCACATGCGGTGGAAGAAGAGAAGAAAGCTTCCACTCTATCATCATATGAAAAAGTAATCCACTATGATCCTGATCTAAGAGCTAGCCCTTCTACGAAAGAGAAGGAAGCATCATCCTTGGATGATGAGAATATAAGTCACCAACCTGCTGTCACTCAAGTGGAAAAGTCATTGCCATGATGGGTGAGGCAGCTTTATGATTTTGCAAATCCCATTCCACAGTCAATTGAACAGATTGTGGATGGTCCAAGGCGATCATAGAGAATAGAGGAACAAAAACGGGTAGAGGCCCATATTGTAAACTCAACATTGATGGTTGAGATTATCGGCAAATAATCAAAGGGGCCCACAAGTGTGGAAGAAGTACTCTGAAATCCAGACTGGAGAGCTGCTATGCAAACAAAATACAATAATATCATGAAGAATGGAACTTGGGAACTAGTGGTGTGAGCTCCAAAGCAGAAGGTCATCGGCACCAAGTGGATCAGGAAGCTAAAATACAAGGTAGATGGTACTTTAGAGAAGTACAAAGCTAGAATTGTTGCACATGGCTATTCCCAAGTCGAAGGCAGTGATTTCGATTAATCATTTGCCCCAATAGCAAGGATGACTACTATTCGGCTAGTACTAGTTGTGGTTCACATAAACAATGGGCATTATATCACATGGTTATCAAATTAGCGTTCCTGAATGGAGACCTCAAGGAGTGTCTCAACCACTCGGGTTTGAGGCATCCCATTCAAAGAACAAAGTATGTAAGCTAAAGAAGGCATGATATGGGCTGAAACAAGCCCCAAGAGCATGGTACCAACAAATAGATAGATATATTTTGGATATAGGATTCAAAAGATGTGCTTTTGATGTTGATTGTATGTTCTAAAGAAAGGAGGGAAGACAATTGTACTTGTACTCTATGTAGATGATCTTGCAATCTTCGAAAATGATCATGCACTTCTCAAACAAACAACATACGCCTTGAGTTCAAAATTTGAGATGACGAATTTGGGATGAATGCATTACTGTTTAGGTCTTGAAGTCCGGAAGGAACCATGAATATCTTTATTTTGCAACAAAAATATGTGAAGCAGGTGTTGAAGGCATTTGACATGGAGGAATGCAAAGAAATCTCTACACCCATGGAAGTCAATACAAAATTATCTATTGAAGATGCTTCACCTCCGATAGATATCGAAAAATACAAGAAATTAGCCGGAATTCTCATTTACTTGTGTGATAGAAGACCAGATATCTCTTATGTTGTTGACGTAGTAAGCATGTTCTCAAATAAGTTGTGCCTAACATATTGGAAGGCATGCACACGGATACTCAAGTATGTCAAAGAAACCATTGAGTATGGTATTCTTTACGGTGAAGGATCATCTCTGAGTGGATATTGTGACTACGATTGGGTAGGGAATATTGATTCCAAAAAATTAGTTTCTAGATATTTCTTCTCTTTAGGTTCTAGAATTGTTTCTTAGATCAATAAGAAGCAACCAACTATAGCACTATCTTCTACCGAAGCTGAGTACAAAATGGCATGTTTTACTCCATGTGAAGCAATATGGTTGAGAAGGGTCCTATGGCATATAGGGATTCAAGGGCAGGAGGCTACAAGGTTGAGACGTGACAACCAAAGTTGCATAGCCATCGCCAAGAATCCTATATATCATGCACATACACACATTTCTCTCTCTCTTTAGATCTCGGATCTTGGTAAGTGATGCACGTACTTTCATCCTTTCTCTTTCTCTATGTTTTCTCTTTTCTAAATTCTCTTTTCTTTGGTTTTGCAGAAGCTTTTTGGTTTCAGTTCTTTGCAATTTGATGAGAGACAACATTGATTGGGCTTTGACAATAGCAATCAGAGGAATTGCATTGATGTAAGTGATTTTTTTATTCTCTATTAGAAATAGAGAGAGAGAGGGAGGGAGGGAGGGAGGGAGGGAGGGAGGGAGGGAGGGGGGGGGGGAGAGAGAGAGAGAGAGAGAGAGAGAGAGAGAGAGAGAGAGAGAGAGAGAGAGAGAGACATAGATGTAAGTGATTGTTATGTTTTTTATTAGATATAAAGATAGAGAGAGAGAGAGAAAGGGCGAGGGAGAGATGAAAGAGAGAGAGATAAAAGAGAGAGAGAGAAAGAGAGTTTTATGCACGCATGATGAGAGAGAGAGAGAGATGTAAGTGATTGTTATGTTTTTTATTAGATATAAAGATAGAGAGAGAGAAAGGGAGAGGGAGAGATGAAAGAGAGAGAGATAAAAGAGAGAGAAAAGAGAGAGAGAAAGAGAGTTTCTGCACGTGTGATAAGAGAGAGAGAGAGACATACTCATGTATATGCATGCATACATACACACACATACAAACACATGCATATGCATACATACACACAAAGACATATATATACACATGCATACACATACATATGCATACATTCATACACATGCATACGTACACACACATACGTACCCATATACATTCACATACATATGCATATATCATATACACTCTCACATGCATACACATACACACACGTGTACACACACATGCATACACATACACTCTCACATGCATACACACATAAGAGAGACACACATACATACACACACACATATACATGTTTTAGAGTTAGGATTTTAGGCTTTTACATACATACACACACAATACATATACACATACACATGTATATACACATGCATACACACATAGGTCGAGGTCCTTAGGATTAGGGTTTTAGGGTTTTTACATATGCATACACATATATACACATTATTAAGGGTTTTTACACATGCATACACACATACATACACACATGTACACACACATATACATACACACATGCATATGCATACATACATACACACAACTATGCATACACAGATATACATACACACATATGCATACACATATACACACATACACACATACACACATACATACATACACACACATGCACACACATGCATACAGACATATGCATACACACATAGACATGCACACATATGCATACACACATACACACATATACATACATGTTTTAGATCTAGGTCTTCAGGATTAGGCTTTTAGGTTTTTTACATACACATGCATACACACATATATACACACACACACACTCTCTCTCTCACACACACACATATATATACACACACACACACATGCATACACACACATACACATACACATACACACATCACATATACATACACACAATGCACATACACAGATATACATGTTTAAGGGTTAGGGTTTGTGCTACTCTTTTTAGAAGATGATCTATGAAGGGTAATTGATAGCTATCATTTTTGCCAAATTTCTTTGGTAGCTATCCCTACTCCAACATTGGTATCTAGTATGGCCTTGATCATACACCTTTGCAAGGTAATTGGGAGACATGCATTTCCTTCATCACCTTCACGGAAGTCTCCAACATTATCCACATGTATTTTGATAGTTTGGGCTTCTCCCAATTTC
The DNA here is from genome assembly GCA_020310875.1 of Ceratopteris richardii. Classification (NCBI taxonomy): domain Eukaryota; kingdom Viridiplantae; phylum Streptophyta; class Polypodiopsida; order Polypodiales; family Pteridaceae; genus Ceratopteris; species Ceratopteris richardii. Next base: position 131,865,952 of record CM035432.1, read on the forward strand.
CTTACTGGGCTAATATACTATGTTCCTTCAAATTCAAATGAGTGGCCAATTTCTTCCATAGGTGGGTTTTTACTTGCAAGAGCTCTTCTAACGTTAAGAAGCAATGAACTTTAGCCTTTTCCAATGCCTGTAGAGTGGTGGTTGGCACTTCCTCTGAAGTTCTCTTCTCCTTGCATCTTATTTTAGGGGCATGAAAGAGATGTGAATTTTGTTCATATTCACCCATATAGTTTGGAAGGGTAATTAAACTTAAAGCTTCATCTCTCCCTTGATTTTGGTTGGACAGTTTCTCTGAGTTTATTTTGTGATCTACCATGGGTCGATTCATGGAACCATCTAGTTCCATGAAGGGGCGGACCTCATCTTCTGTTTTTCTCCACCTCCCTTCTTTAACTTTGGCCCATGAGTCATGTGGCCAATTCACTTCCACTTCAAGAATCAGAGAGTCTATTTCTATGGTCTCTAACCCTAATTTTTCTTCCATCTCCTTAGTTGGTTCTTTCTTCTTTGAGTTTATTTGATGCTCTCGAACTTTGGCCCATAAGTCATGTGGCCAATTGACTTTCACTTCATGAATCACAGATTCTATTTCTATGTTCTCTAATTATAATTTTTCTTCCATCTCCTTAGTTAGTTCTTATTTCTTCTATTTTGAAGTGAAGTTGCTTGAACATACCTAGAATTTCTCTTTTGGAATTCTCATCTTAGGGAGGTCTAGTGTTGATTGTTCTAGCATAGTCTGAGAAATTTCGATCCCTTTCTTACATATTTCTAACCTTTCCTTCTTGAGATCTCCTCTTGGGTAACTATGGTCATGTTGCTATGTAGATTATTCTTTTTCTTCAGCCAACTTCTTAATCCAATGATTTTTTATTTTCTCATATCTAGTTTTCCATCTTTGAGCCTTCTTTTTTGTTGAGATCTTCGATGGTTCTTTTGAATCTCTTACTTGTTGAGGTAAGGATTTTACTCAAAATAGGAATGATAAAAATAGGGTTGAGTGTATAAAATGCACAAGAGTACAAGTAATAAGCAAGATATGATTTTGGAATGAACTTAACACTCAACAAAGGTATCCCCTATTTTTAGGGCTACGTAGAGATAGATCCCAAGACATTAAAATTAAGATTTCACAAAATATATTGGACCAACTATTATATGGATAATTTGTAGCAATGTGATTAGTGTATCTCTGCTCGATATGACAATTAGAGTTTCATCCCTGCATCGACTGCCCATTATATTGATATGGTTGTGGGGGGATAGGTCCTCCTCTTGCACAAGCATGACATGGGTAGTCTCCTCCATGATGCACACATCTTCTTAACATGGGCATTCACATAGGTGAGCCTTGATAGGGTTTTTGACCTTGCTGGCTTTGAACCCCTAGTTTTTTGGCCACTAAATCTACTGATTCCTCAATGTTATTAGATTGGAAAGATACACTACTAGAAGTATCATCAGACTTGGTCGGAGTCTGTGGAATCTTCAAGTCATCTGCTAAGTTATCTTCTAAGTCTATGCACTCTTGTAGACATTCATGCAGTGTTCATAAGCATTTCACATACACTAAGCTTCTCAAGTTTCCATTGGTTAAACCGTCCAAGAATAATGATATCATCTTTCGATGAGTGGGTCTCTCAATCATAGGACATCCGTCCACGTATTGATTGAATCTTCTAGCTGTCAGTCTCACTAATTCATTGGGTGCTTGCTTGAAGCTATGAATCAAGGAAGAGGTATTATATTTAATTTCTCTCTTCTTGATTTCACCAATGAATTCTTTTAATAGTTGCCCTATATTAGAAAATCGGTTGGGATCCAAGGGTTATCTTCATTTGTTTTGATCTAGATGGGTAGAAGAGTCTTTAGGATCATGCAATTCATAGATGGTAGTAGGGTTAATACTGCTTCCCCTTATGGGTGAAGTGGCTTGGAAGAATTTGTTGGTTCTAGCTATTAGATAAAAAATTATTAGATCATCATCTCGAGGGATCATATCTCCTCTCCAAATATTCATCACCACTGATCTTCCTCTTGGGGTAGTCACAACTTCTCTATTTTCAATCCCAATTGGATTATTTGGTTCCTCAATTTCTCCTCTTTCATTGATCCTATCAGGATGCTTTGTCACTAGGTACAATTGCACTCACTTGTCCAGGTAAAATCCTCCCTCAAATTTCACAGCTTGTCATTGCAAAACTTCCGAGTTAATTGAATTCCAAAGTTTTTCCATTGACCTATTAAGACCATCTAAGTATATAGGAATTGCATACAAGTTTTTAGAGACATACTACAATGAAGTTCTATAATCACCTTTTATCAAAGACATGAGCTTTATCGAAAGGATAGAGCTATACATGACTTCAAAGGCCATAATAAATTCACCTTCTAAATCATTAGAAGTGTCTAAATAAGTAGAGCAAATGCTTCTTTGAGTTACACTCCCTGTTGAGGATATCAAGCTTTTTTGGATCCCTAGGACACGTCTAGATTGTAAGTTCATTCAATGCCTATGGGGCCTTTTCAAGTGCTTTGTAATCCTAAAATCTCTATCTTTACCTTTGAATATTTTTTACAAATCTAAGGAAGGGTTTTAATTGATGATTGATAAATTGAATTCCCAAAATTTTAATTTAAAAAATATTAGGGTTTGCTTGTTAAGTTTCACAATGCACGATACTGATGTGCCTCATAACATATGATACTGTGGGTTTCCATGATACCTAATACTCGACGCTCCACGGTACAATATTTGAGTCTAGATGATACATGATACACGACACTTCATGATACAGAATTTATGATACACAATACTTTGGATCTAATGATACATGATATAGAATACATAATACTTCGGATCTAACGATAGATGATCCAAGCAAGACAAGATATGATACTTGCCCTTGGGTATCAACAATACACGATACACATCCAAGATCAGGTACAAATGATACTTGGGGTATCGACGATACACGATACTTGGACTGATGGTACCCAACAGGGCGATACATGATACCAAGGTATCGTGATACATCTTAGGAGTAAGGTACCTACCAAGTATCATGCTACCAAACTCAACAAGTCATGATACTTGGACGTTAACATGTCCAAATTAAGATTTTATTATGTTTGTGGGTTCCTTGTTCTCTCCTTGTTACCCCTATGTGCCTATAGCTTGAAAATACCTTAATTATCATCCAAAACATACCTCACAATACTTGGGTGGTGTCATTGCTCCCCATGTGAGTGATCAAGCAAGAAAATGATATGTCTACAATCAAGAGATCACCTCAAAAAGTATTTTCCTAAATGTTTAGGACCAAACTCTTGCTACACTCCGGGTTCCATGCGAGACAAATTCAAACGATATTGATCATTCAGGGGGCTCTCCACGATACCTAAGCTAAGTGAATTTGAATGTGGTGATTTTTGGGTTTTTGCCTCTAGTCAAGGCCATTGAACCCAAGAAAATATGAATTTTTATGGTTTTTTTGAAGTGATGGTTGACCTATCCTACTTTCAAGCTCTCTTACCTACCTCCTAACTATTGGTGCAATTAGCAAGCCTAAGTGCATTGCTAAAGCCTTAGGACTACACATTTATTTAAGCTTTTCACATGAAGAACCACATATGAACTCATGTTTGTCAAGGTGAGCATAGTTACTTTGGATAATTGTAAAAGCCAAGAGAAAAAGGAATCTCCTGAAGTTAGGGAGCTAAACCCACGACTCATTTGGTAGGAAGAATCGAATCAAATAATCCCTAAAGTGTAGGATAACTTTTAGCTGAGGGAAAATTCAAATTCAAACTCTTCACATGTGTATAAATAAATACACATGCTTTTAGTCGCGGGACAAGAGAGCAATTTCTGAGGGATATTGAGCTACATCAGTGAACACACATTGAGCTCACTTCATGTATGAGTAGTTCACTGCACTTTCCTTGTATCATACGTTCATTAGCATATAAATTTTGACACATCTCTTCAAGTACATTTCTATCTAGTGTTTACAATTGCATCTTCTTCATTATAGTGACCTTGTGGAATAGATTTCTTTGTGTGTACTCAATCTTTTTCTATGCATTAAGTTGGTATAGTTAGATTTTAGTGTCTAGTATCAAATCTCATCAAGCTTAGGTTTGTACATCTTGAGATATGAAGTAAGGAAGGTGACTGTGTCTGCACACCTTCTAGATCCAGAAAAGTCGAGATGACCCCTCTGACTTGTTAGATTTATTGCTCAGTGTATGGTATAGCTAAATTGATGACATAACTTGCTTTAGTTAGCTATGCACTTCAACCCGATGTGTGCAAAAGCTCTTTCGTCAATTCATACCAAGTTGTGAGCTCTTAGCATAATACTTAGCACTTCTATTCCCAAAATAGAAGATTCTTCACATACCTTGTATATGCAAGTTATTTGTTCTGATGCAAACAATTAAGATTGATGTTCCAAAGAATTTGATTGATCTAAATTCATCATTGTGAAGCTCAAGAGGTCTATTAAGCATCCCTAAAGTTAGATTGGTAGGTGTGTAGAGCAGGTTTTGTGTAGCACCATCTCATCTCTAGAACCTATCTCAACATCTCCTCACAGCGGTTTCAGAGAAACTACAAATCAACATGGAAGATGGATTTCCTTCATCCATAGACAAATTGGATCTAGGTAACTACTCAGCTTGATCACTTAGAATGGAAGCTTGTCTTCAAGGGAGAAACCTCTATGGTTACATATCTGGAGATGAGATGATGCCAATCCTTAGAAGCAAGGGCCAACCAACTCAAGAAGAACAAGAGAGGTTAATCACATGGTGTTCAAAGGATGCTCTAGCAAGGTCATATATTCTAAACTCAACACCTAGTTTTTTACTTCCACACATCAGGAGTTGCAAGACTTCACAAGAGACTTGGAATGCCCTTCAAGCATCCTTCTCATCAAGCACCAAGCCAAGGAAATATCAACTATGGATGGAATTCACCACACTCAAGAAGGTGCCAATCAAAGTGTGACTGATTTTGTCACCAAAATGGACATAGCATACCAATTTGGGAGCATTGGAGAAATCATGGATGAAAAGCAAATAGTGAGGCAAGTGATCAATGGAATAAGGACAAATGAAAAATGGGAAGCTTTCACCACAGCCATGGACCTCTACATGGACATGTAGGTTCCTCATTCGAACACCCTCATGTGACAACTGCTCACATGAGGCAAAGCTTATGAAGAATGGAGACAACTCGAAAGGTAATCAATCCTTTGCTCTCTATCTAGATACGAACAAGAATAAAGATAGCAAAAGCAAAGGTAAAAAGTCTGATGATGAAGGTAGTACCTCTCAAGCAAACTTTGCAGGAAGAGGTAGATGCTCAAGAGGAAGAGAAAGAGGAGGAAGACAAGGCATGGGGACAACTCAAAGCTTCTATTTATGTGACATATGTGGCCTAACTAATCACATTATTGAGAATTGTTTCAAGAATCCTAGAAATCCAAGAGGAAGAGGTTACAACAGAGGAGGCTATGGGAGCTCAAGAGGTAGATTCAACAACAATAATGCTTACAATAACAACTCATACAATAAAAACAACTACCAAGGAGGATAGAAAGGAAGGAGAGAATACAACAATTATGCATATGATCAAGCACAAGAAGATTCACTTCTTCGGATGAAAATGACCATGAAGCAAGATAAACTAGATGAACATGTATTCCATACAAGCTCAGGTTGATCAAATCATGTAGCTAGGAATATAGCTCCACTCTCAGAATTAGAGGATCCAAGGAATAGACATGAAGTCCAAACAAGAGATGACACAAGCCATCTAATGGAAAATATAGGCAATGTGAAGACCTCGGATGGTAATATGAACCTATTGAGCAAGGTATTGTATGTGCCAACCATCACCAAAAACCTCATGTGTACGTGAGATTGTTCAAAAAGGTTTGACAAGTCAGATTCACAAAGAATGGAGCATTTGTTGAGGATCCACATCAAGGATTCAAGAGGATAGCAAGAGGAGAAAAGTCAGGCAGATTATTCACATTTGAACTCCAAAATAGCAAGACATTGAAGCAAATCAATAGGGATCATAGTGCACTTGGTCTACCAAATATCTCCAAACAAAACATGATCTACAAATGCAGTGCTTCTCAATTTGGCAAATCACATGGACAACCATTCACAAAGAAGGGATACATTCATGGAGACATATTGGAACTAGTTCATACACATGTATGGGGACCAAGCAAGGAGCCTTCAATCTCTGGATCCAATTGCTATGTGTCATTCATTGATGATTGTAACAGATGGACCATATTATACTTTTTGAAGCATAAAATTGAAGTGTTCTCATGTTTCAAGAAATATCTAGCACTTGTAAAAAATCAAATAGGTAAAACTTTGAAGAGACTAAGGTCAAATGGAGGAGGAGAATACCTCTACTATGAATTTGATTCCTATCTCCAAGAGAGAGGAATTACTAACAGATATTCCCCAGAGCAAAATGGAGTTTCAAAAAGGAGAAATAGAACCATAGTGGAGAGTGCAAGGTCAATGCTAAATGAGAAGAAATTAACCAACTACTTGTTGGTAGAGGCTATATCCACAACCACATACTTAATCAATAGACTCACATCAAAATAGTTGGATGGGATGATGCCATATGAAGCATGGAATGGAAGAAAACCTAGCTTGGATCATTGCAGGATCATTGGGTGCATAGCATTTGTAGACATACCTTCCAAATCAAAGACAAATTAGACCCAAAGGCAGAGAAATGAATTTTTATTAGCTATTACCTTAATAAGAAAGGTTATAGGCTGTATAATCCAAGCAATAAAGGTCTCACCGTCTCATTGTAAGTAGAGATATGTTTGATGAAAACAAATCTTGGTTTGAAGATGATTGCAGAAAAATCAAAATTCCCTGTGATCTAGGGGAAGACTTTCCAACATTGTCAAAGAGCAATGAGAACAGAATTGAAGCATCAAGTGATTTTGATGATGATCAGAAGACTCCAAGAAGGGAAATGAATTCTTGGATCTCCAAAGGAAAAGTCAAAGTGCAGGAGTTGAGAGATGTAGCAGAATCATCTCAGCAAACTATAAGAAGATGTACTAGAGAAAAGAGAGAGTCAAAAAGGTATGGTTATGTTACTTCTTTGGTCACCAAACATTCAATATATATAACACATGGCTCAAACTCTAAAGAACCATCTACTTACGAAGAAGCCAAGATGAAGCTAGAATGGAAAAGTGCCATGGAAGCAAAAATAGAAGCTTCACAAGAGAATCAAACTTGGGAATTAGTGCCCAAGAGACCATCTATGAAGGTCATTGGCTCAATGTGGATATACAAGGTAGAGAAGATAATTGATGGCTCAATTAAAAGGTGTATAGCAAGGCTTGTAGCCAAAGGTTTTGCACAAATATGAAGAAACATTTTCACCTGTTCCAAAAATGCCTACAATAAGTACTCATGAGTGTTGCATCTTCCAAGAATTTGGAAGATATATCAAATGGATGTTAAAATACTTTTCTAAATGGCTGGATATCAGAGGAGGTATATATGGCTCAACCTCCTTGCTTTGGAGATCAAAGATACCTTTAATATGTGTGTAGTTTGAAGAAAGCTTTGTATGGCTTGAAGCAAGCTCCTAGAGCTTGGAATCACAGACTTGTCACTCACTTGTAGGATAAAGGTTTTATTGTAAGCAAGGTAGAACCTTCTCTCTTCGTTAAGAAGAATCATTAAGAGGTCATACACCCATGTGTATGTGGATGATATAATCATTATAGAAAGTGATGCAGATGGAATCAGGAACATCAAAGCTCAAATGAAGGAGGAGTTGAAGTGATCTTGGCTTACTCACATACTTCCTAGGTTTGGAAGTATTATATACAAAGAAAGGTATGTTCCTCACTCAAAGAAAGTACATTGGAGATATGCTCTATAAGTTCAAGATGGAAAATACAAAGGTTGCAGTTATACCCATGGAGGTCAATCTGAAGTTAAGTGCTCATGAAGGTGAACTAATTGAAGATATGACTAGCTATCATAGTCTAGTTGGAAGCTTGAATTATGCTACTCTAACTAGAGTAGATATCTGCTATGGAGTTAGTGTGCTGAGTCAGTTCATGCACAGACCAAGGAAGCCTCGCATGGAAGCAACCAAGAGAATCCTAAAGTATTTAAAGGGCACAATCAATGAAGGCTTGTACTATCCATATACATTGACATAGATGTTAAACTCTTTTCTGATGCAAATTGGGCAAGCTCTAAAGATGATAGGAGAAGCACGTCTATTTATCTTACCTTTGTAGGTACTAAGTTGATTTCATGGTCCTCAAAGAAGCAACCCACATTTGCTCTTTCATCAACAGAGGCAAAATACAGAGGACTTGCAAATGCTACACAAGAAGCTATGTGGATTAGGACCCTATACTCAGATTTTGGGTTGAACACTTCAACTCCACATATATTTGGAGACAATATTAGCTCATTACATCTTGCTACTAATCCTATCTATCATGCTAGGACTAAGCATATAGAAGTTGATGATAATTATGTTAGAGAGAAGATCATGAGTAAAGAGATACAACTCTCGCATGTGTCAACTCATCAACAATGTGCAGATATGATGACAAAGGCATTCGTTGGAAGCAAATTGAACAGGTTCAAATCAATCATTGGATTCGGGGGATCATGAAGGATTCAAGACTCAAGAATTTTAGGCTTGAGGGGGAGATAGTGGTGCAATTAGCAAGCATAAGTGCATTGGTAAAGCCTTAGGACTACACATTTATTTAAGCTTTTCACATGAAGAACCACATATGAACTCATGCTTGTCAAGATGAGCATAGTTGCTTTGGATAATTGTAAAAGCCAAGAGAATAAGGAATCTCGTGAAGTTAGGGAGCTAAGCCCACGACTCATGTGGTAGGAAGAATTAAATCGAATCATCCCTAAAGTGTAGGATCATTTTTGGGTGAGGGAAAATTCAAATTCAACTCTTCACATGTGTATAAATACACATGATTTTAGTCGCAAGATAAGAGGGCTATTTCTGAGAGACATTAAGCTATGTATGATTAGTCCACTACACTTTCCTTGTATCATATGTTCAATAGCATATACATTTTGACACATCTCTTCAAGTACATTTCTATCTACCATCTACGGTTGCATCTTCTTCATTATAGTGACTTGTGGAATCAATTTATCTATGTTTACTCACTCTTTTCCTATGATTTAACTTAGGATAACTAGATTTGAGTATCTAATACCCGGATATCAAATCTCATAAAGTTTGGTTTCGTAGATCTCGAGATATGAAGTAATGAAGGTGACTTTGTATGCAGACCTTCTAGATCCTGAAAAGTCAGGATGACCCCCTTGACTTGTTAGATTCATTTCTCATTGTATGGTGCAACTAATTGATGAGATAACTTGCTTTAGTTAGCTATGCACTTCAATCAGGTGTGTGCAAAAGATCTTTGGTCAATTCATACTAGCTTGTGAGCTTTGAGCATAATATTGAGCACTTCTATTCCCAAAATATAATGTTCTTCACATCTCTTGCATATGCAAGTTATCTGTTTTGATGCAAACAATTGAGATTGATATTCCAAAGGACTTGATTGATCTAAATGCATTATTGTGAAGCTGAAGAGGTCTATTAAGAATCTTTGAAGTTAGATTGGTAGGCTTAGAGTAGGTTTTGTGGAGCACCAGCTCATCTCTGGAACCTATCTCAACATCTCCTCACACTGATCCTAACTTCCCACTCCTAATCTACTCTTAGAAACTTGTTACACACATGCTATGTGTATGAAGTAGCAACTCCAAGGGATTTGTTGTGACGAGAGACTCGAGAGACTATACCTCACACATCCAACAAATGCATATAGTGGTGGTTTGATGCACACATTAAATCATCAAACCGAGAGCCTGACACTATCATCTGCATGGAAACATGTGCTTAAATGATGGTTAATGTGGGAAAAGGACAAGCAATGCATGCAAATTAGGAACATCCACCTCACACAACACCTCTTACACCAAAGTTTGTATCGGAATACTTAGTACTATAACAAACACAAATCAAGAAAGTGTTGGAATTTGGGGCCCCATGATCTTCCAATACTAAAAACCTTTGAGCATACACACTTAATTACACAAGATGATAAGTGAGGGGTAGGAAGAAACTTGAGACAAGAATAAGTAACGTAAGCAAATTGCTTACTCACTAATATAGATGGCCGAATTACAAAATGGGAGTACTATTTAACCATATGATGGTGCACTCACTAGATGGAAGAATAGATAAGAAGATGATGAAGTACAGAATTCAGATTATGTTGTTATAATCTGAGTATGTGTGAAGCGAATGAGCAACGGAGTGAAGCTAACCTCTCAAGATAGTGCAACAAACCTGAAAATCAGCAAACCTTAAGTCTGAAATTAGGGTTCGAAAACCCTAAAACAGAATATAGGATGAACTTACAAAAGATAGCTGCTCCAAACTTGTAGAAGACTCCTTGCTCCAAGAGAATAGTCTCTTCACCTCTCCTTAGCCTCCAAAGCTTCAAAACCCCAAAATTGACACTCTATCAGCATCAACTCTTGCTTGAATTGTCCAAAAGTGAACCCAACGTGTCTCTTATATAGGTATGTGTCTAAAAAATAAAGCCTAGCGAAAGTTTTTACGAAAAAAGCTGATCGCTTTCCAAAAAGCTTACTATCGTTTTTTTAAATCGCAAATTTTTTCTTTTTTGCAAGGATTAAAAATCCTAATGTTATTTTAAGCTTGCTTTATTATTTGATCGTCCCAATTTTGTGCTTTTGCCATCCCTAAAATTATAACCTAGCTTTTTTTGTGTTTTGTACATCAAGAGCCTCAGAAATATGCATCCATCATTTTAGGACAGGAATTAGGGTTTGAATTTTCTCCTAACTCTAACGTCTGATGATAGAATGAAGCATATCACTACATAGCTCTCATGAAGCTCTATTTATCTAGCCTAAAAAAGTTTTACCTAAAATGTACAAAAAAGGTGGCTAAGTCCTAAGTTGTATTTGCTCGAAATGGACCATATGTACATTGATTTCCAACAATCCCTCCTTCAATGCTATATTGGTACAAGCTTCAATTATCTGCACATCTTCTCATGACTATCTCTAGTCAATGCTTCGGTAAATATATCTGCAACATTCTCATTAGAAGGAACATAAACCAACTCAATGTGCTTCTTTGCTATCTGTTCTCGAATATAGTGGTAGTGAACCTCTATATGTTTTGTCCCTGCATGATGCACTGGATTCTTTGCTATAGCTATTGCACTTTGGCTATCTGAAAATATATGAATGGGTTCATGTACTCTTACGTCTAGATAACTGAAAATCTTTTGCAACCAAACTGACTCCAAAGTAGTTGTAAATGCTGCACGATATTAAGCTTCACACGATGACGTTGCAATAGTGGGTTTGTCTCTTTGAAAGCCATGAGATAAGACAATCTCCAAGATAAAAACAAAATCCACTAGTACTTCTTCTAGTGTCTCTATCACCTGCCCAATTAGAATCTAAAAATCCTTTTAGTAACAAATGTGTAGATTTCGAAAATACCTTAGCATAATTTGAAGTTCCCTTCAAATATCTGAAGATCTGCTTTACCGCTCTCCAATGTACCTTTGTCGGATTCTGCATGAACCTTGATACTTGAGAAATTGCAAACTGTATATCTGGACGTGTATTACAAAGATATATCAAGCATCCTACTGCTTGACAATATAAAGTAGCATCAAATGGCTCTTCATATGCTACTATTTGTAAAGACACGTTCTGATCCATAGGTGTTTGCATAGGTTTAGCTTCAGTAATCTGAAACCTTTCTAATAGTTTCTCAATGTGCTTATGTTGTGTTATATAGATACACTAATCCTTAAATAGAAATTGAATCCCAAGATAATAATGCAAGATTCCTAAATCATTTACATCAAATGTCTGCTTCAATTGTTCTCTGAACATCTATAAATCCTCATCTCTGGGACCTATGACTATAATATCATCCACATAAATGATTGCTATAATCATCAAACCTGTTTCAACTTTGACATAAAGAGTTGGAGCTTCATTTGAGTTATGGAAACCAATGGATAAAAGATATGTGTGTATCTTTTCATACCATGCTCTAGGTGCCTATCTTAAGGTTACATACCAAGTGTTCTTTACGTGTTTCTTCAAAACCTTCGGGCTGCTGGTAGCTGAATATATACATCTTCATGTAAATCTCCATTTAGAAAAGAAGTCTTTATGTCAAGTTGATATACATTCCAATCAAAATGTGCTCCTAAAGCAAGTATTGACCTAATTACTGTCATCCTAGAGGTAGGAGCAAATGTCTCATCATAATCAATACCTTTTTGTTGTGCATATCCTTTGACAACTAATCTTGCTTTGTATCTGTCAATAGTACCATCTGCTTTCTGTTTGATTTTGAAGATCCACTTTACACCAATAGCTTTCTTTCCTTCTGGTAACTCAAATAGCTTCCAAGTTTGATTCTTATGAATAGAATCAATCTCTTCTTGCATAGCTTTTCTCCAAATAAGAATGTTAAGTGCATCTTTAACACACGCAGGTTCATCTTCAATTGTTGTGAGTGCTAATATATCATGAATCTCAAAGTCTTCAACAAAACTTACATGATCTTTTTGTTGTTGTTGTCTAGTCTGACTCCTTGTTCTTCATGTAAAAGTCTTTATACCACTATCTTTCCATGTCTGGTATAACCAAGTAAGTGTATCCTTAAGTAGTGTTGATACTCTTTCTAACTCTTCAGCTTCCACTGGTTCTGGAATATGTCCCTTTGAGGTATTTGGACTTTTTGGAACTCTAATACTTTCTTCCATTTTTGGAACTAAAGTTTCACATGGAACTGACTTTGTAGAAGGTTGTGAAATTCCTCTTTCTTCAATCCTAGGGGTTTTAACTCCCTCCTGATATGGCTGAACATGTACATCCAAATTCCTTCTAAAAATCCATAGTCATTTTCACTAATGAACTCTGGAATTTGTGCTTCTTTATCATACATCTTATTTTCAGCAATATATGCATTGCGTTAAAGGATAACTTCACCTATCTCGAGAACATAAAACTTGTATCCTTTACTTGCAATAGGATATCCAATAAAAACAGCTTTTCTTGCCTTTACATCTAGTTTGCCACGATCTTTTTTCTCAACATGAACATGAGATAGTGATCCGAATACTCTAAAATAACTCACATTAGGTTTTCTACCATAATATGCTTCATAATGTGTGATTACCTTTAAAGCTTTTGTAGAAGACCTATTCAAAATGTGAGTTGTATCTATTGCATGAAACCAGAATTTTGGTGAAAGCTTCTTGGACACCATCATGCTCCGCATCATCTCGACAAGTACTCTATTCCTTCTTTCTGCAACACCATTTTGTTGAGGAGTGTAAGCAATAGTAAGGTGTCGAGTTATACCTTTTTCTTCAAGAAATGTTTGAAAATCATTTGATAAGTATTCTCCACCTCTATCACTTCTGAGAATCTGGATAGTTACCCGACTTTCATTTTCAACCATAGCTACAAATTTCTTGAACATAGGAAAGACTTCTGACTTCAACTTAAGACCATAGATCCATGAATATCTCCTAAAATTATCAACAAATAAGACAAAATACCTAAAACCTTGAATAGAGTCTGCTCTCATAGGTCCATTCACATGTGAATGTATTTTCTGCAATTTCCTGGTAGCTATAATATGGCCATGCTTCTTGAAAGGTAGTTTATGCATTTTACCTTAAGACATCCTTCACATATATCTGAATCATCTGGTAGCTCGAATGAGGGTAAAGTATCAACCATACCTCTATCTTTGATACTCTTGAGAGCTCCAAAACTAATATGTCGAAATCTTTCATGCCATAACTTCATATCTTCCACCGGTGACGAAGATTTGACAGCATATGCTTGATTGATTTTTGACAAAATAAAAATCTCTCCTTTATGCTCACCTTATAAAATAACCTTCTCTTCTTTGTGTGACAAAATCTTACAAAGATCTCTTTCAAATACAACTTTGTAACCATCACCTAAAAATGGAGATATAGATAGCAGATTCTTCTTCATGTCAGGTAGATATAAAACATCTGAAATATGAAAACTACCACCTTATCTTGACTTTAAGGTTACTGTATCTATTCCTACAATATCCAAATCATTGTCATCTCCAATCGTAACTCTTCTACTTGAAGAATAGGAAAGAGAAGAAAATAATTATCTGCATCCTGTCATATGCTTTGTAGCACTTGAATCAAATGTCCAAGGATCTACTGAAAGAACTTGTAAAGCTTCGTGATCAAAAGAGACTTCCTCAATGATGATACAGGCATAAGAATCACCTTGAGATTTCCCTTTTTTATCATCTTCTTCGAGATCCTTTTTTTTTTACTGCGATCCTTTTCTGACAAACTGCTATAAAATGTCTAGGTTTCTTGCAATAGTGACATAATGCTTCCTTCTTCTTTTAAGACTTCTCTTTAGTTGTAGTAGAAACAGAATCTGAAGTAGAAGGTAAAGAAGACTTACTTTCCATCTTGGATTGTTTCTCCTTCCTATAATTCTTCTTTTTTTTACCCTTTGATGACAAAAGTGCTTCTCCATTCTCTTCCATACCCTTCAACTGATCTTCATCTTGAAGTAACAAGAACTCTAACTCTTCAAATGTAATCTCTCTATCTCTTGATGTAAGAGTAAGAGTGGTTATAAAAGACCGATATGAGATAGGAAGTGAAATAATCAATGTATTTACCATTCCTTCATCAGATATCTGAACTCCTACATATAGAAGTTGATCTCTCAAGTGAATGAGCTTTGTAATGTGGGTTTGAATTGAGTCTCCAGCCTTCGTCCTTGTGTTTGCTAGTTCTCTCCTCAAGTGAGCTTTCCTAGCAGGATTTCTGCTATGAAAAAGATTCTCAAGCTTTAACCAAGCTTGTCTAGAACCTTTGCAAGATCTGATTTGTGGTAGAATGTGCTTTTTGACACTCATCACTATGAATAAGAGAGCTAAATGCATCTCTAGCATCCCATCTTGCGTGTTTTTCAGTAGGAGGAACTATGAGTAAGGATCTACCTGTGACTCTCGATGTAGAGGTGGTGACCTCTTCTTCAGTTGGTTCTTGATGAGCTGTGATTGCAACACCAATTCCTCTTGAAGTTGTTGTATCCTCTTCTTCGCCTTCTTTTCTTGGTCTTGATAAGGTCCTTTTTCACTAACAAATTCATCGTCATGAAACTCTACATAGGATAATTGGATGATCCATCTAACTTATCCTCAATCTCAATTCTATACTCACTCATTTAACTAAGTGTCTATGTCAATTATGCTCTGATACCAAGTGTTGGAATTTGGGGCCCCAAGATCTTCCAATACTAAAAACCTTTGAGCATACATACTTAATTACACAAGATGATAAGTGAGAGATAGAAAGAAACTTGAGACAAGAATAAGAAAGGTAAGCAAATTGCTTACTTACTAATATAGATGGTCGAATTACAAAATAGGAGTACTACTCAACCATATGATGGTGCACTCACTAGATGGAAGAATAGACAAGAAGATGATGAAGTACAAAATTCAGATTATGTTGTTATAATCTGAGTATGTGTGAAGCGAATGAGCAACAGAGTGAAGCTAACCTCTCAAGATAGTGCAACAAATCTGAAAATCAGCAAACCCTAATTATGAGATTAGGGTTCAAAAACCCTAAGATAGAATATAGGATTAACTTACAAAAGATAGCTACTCCAAACTTGTAGAAGACTCCTTGCTCCAAGAGAATAGTCTCTTCTTCACCTCTCCTTAGCCTCCAAAGCTTCAGAACTCCAAAATTGATACTCTATCAGCATCAACTCTTGCTTGAATTGTCCAAAAGTAAACCCAACATGTCTCTTATATACGTTTGTGTTTCAAAAATAAAGCCTAGCAAAAGTTTTCACTAAAAAAACTGATCGCTCTCCAAAAAGCTTGCTATTATTTTTTTTAATCACAAATTTTTGCTTTTTGCAAGGATTAAAAATCCTATCGCTATTTTAAGTTTGCTTTATTATTTAATCGCCCCAATTTTGTGCTTTTGCCATCCTTAAAATTATAACCTAGCTTTTTTGTGTTTTGTATATCAAGAACCTCAGAAATATGCATTCATTATTTTAGGACAGGAATTAGGATTTGAGTTTTCTCCTAACTCTTACCGATGATGATAGAATGAAGCATATCACTACATAGCTCTTACGAAGTTCTATCTATCTAGCCTAAAAGTTTTACCTAAAATATAAAAAAATGGCTAAGTCCTAAGTTGCATTTGCTGGAAATGGACCATATGTACATTGATTTCCAACAACAATATCTCCTACTTCTCGTACCCAAATATAGTCAATAGCATATTTGTTTGGAAGCTCTTGATAAGATTCATGCAATGGTATTTTTAGCATGATTGAATCTCTGTGCTTTAAGTTATGGCCAAAAAATAGAGTGGTCAGTGGTGTCAAAATGCATGTCAAAAAATTCCAGTTCTATTGCAATGTCAGTGGTGTACTTGACATAATCAAAATAGGATTTGATGTATCTCAACACCTTGCAAAATATTCCACAATCCCTTTTCAACCAGTACATGGTGCGTCACGTATGCATAAAGTGGGTAATTGGAACCATGCACCTTATTCTTAACAGACAACATGAGAAGTACATCATTGTTATCAACCATGACCAATTAACAAAAGTACCCTATGACCTTCGTTAGAAATAATACTAAAAATTTGTTGGTTCTTAAAAAGCTTGAACAAAAGTATCCTACGAACCTGAATTAGACTTGTAGCAAAATGTGAGACACTTGAACTAGCAAATAAAAATGGAAAGAAAGAATTGGAAAGAAAAAAATTATGAAGAGGTGATGGGTAGTATGTAAAGATGAGATGGTCTTGGAAAAATCCTACTCTAGACCAACCTTGATAACTTTAGAAGCTCTTAATAGACTCCATAAGATTCCAATATATGCATTTAGACCACCATAGTACCTTAGAGCATCATTCTCAAAACTCTCTCTCAACACAGATGAGTTGTGAATAAAAAGCACCTTGAAAAAACCTTTTATTTATGGAAGAAGGTTCTTAGTTTTTTTGCTTAGTGCTCATAGCCTAGTAGCAATTGGCCCATGAAATTTTTCACACTTTCAAATTATGCTCAGGAAGCTATACAAATTTATTCTATGAATTTAGAGTGACTACACTCAGAGCAACGTGCATAAGAAGTTTGGGAGTAAACCTGACTTTTTAGGAAGAAGATGATACAGAGAGCATGTCACATAGATTCAGTCATAACTCAAGATCTATGCAAAATTTTAGATATACTTATTATAGTCCTAGATTACTTATACAATTGATGGATTGGATATAAGTACTCACACACAAAGAAATGACTAAGAGAACTTGACAGAGTTACTCAATACATTGTAGTAGGAACTTGACATAGTTACTCAATACATTGTAGTAAGATTGAAGTATAATATGTATTACTGATATACATATGATGCAAAGAAAATGTGGAGGGCTTCTCTGGATTCGGCATAATACAATACTCACTCAATATGAGTGTGATACTTAACTCAATCCTCTTTGTTATCCCATGACTCAAAGCATAGTGTATTTATACACTTTTTGACTTGGTGACTATTAGATCTTCCACTAAAGTGATCCTAAATTTTAGGAGGTTATTTAAGGTTTGAATTCAAAATTAATTTGTGGATTTTGGCTCTCATTAAAGTCATGAGATTCTCCCCATTCTTCATTTTTATCTTTGAATGAGATAATACAAAGATTTTAGTCGTTGAAGCCTCCAAAGCATATGCCATAATGGATGCATTTTTATGCTCTATAAATCAAGAGTTTAACCAAGCTATTAGGCTTGCTCCATGCACCAACAACCCCTCTTAAACCTAAGATGCTTAAGTCTTCAATCTTTCAATATTTCTTGTGGTTCAATCATAGCTTTGAGCCTATTTAACTGTTCTCCATCTAATGCCTTGGTCATCATATCTACATGTTGCTGTTGAGTGGATACATATGAGAGCTGAATTTTCTTGCTTTCAATTTTCTCCCTAACACAGTGATAATGGACATCCATGTGTTTGGTCCTAGTATGATACGTTGGATTTGCTACAAGATGAAGTGAGCTTATGTTATTTCCAAAAATATGAGGAGTGTAAAATATTTGAAATCTAAATCTGAGTACAAGGTCTTGATCCATATGGCTTCTTGAGTTGCATTGGCTAATTCTCTATATTTAGTTTGAGTTGATGAGAGTGAAACATTAGGTTTCTTCTTTGATGACCATGAAATGAGCTTTGTACCTATGAAAGTGAGATATCGTGAAGTACTTCTCCTATCATCTTTAGAACTTACCCAATCTATATTAAAGAAGAGCTTTATGTCTATATAAGATGTGGGGTCCTCTTGTGATCACAGTAGGAGGAGAAGTTTCCTTCTTGCTCTACCCAAGGTAATAGTGTCACCCTCTTGCCCTACCTAAGGCAAGGAAGTCACCTAATTTAAGGAAGTAAGTCGTGCTCATTTGAGAAAGTATTCCATGTCCTGCTATTGACAAAAGGTGGAGGGGTTCGTTCCAATGCATATGAGGATATGATGCTAGATTTCACCTCATATTGGTCTCTACGAAGCGAGTGAATGCCGATTATGTCCCACAAGGTGAAATGTTCATTGAAATATCTTCCAAGGTGGGCTTGTTGGCCATGTGCCTTTCAAGGCGAGCTTACCACCACTGCCTTCTAAAGGTGGAAAGGTCGCTCTCTATGGTCTTGCATCCTCTGATACGGTAAGTAGGGACCTTAAATGCAAACAAAGGAAAGTGATCCCCTACATCTTAGATCCAATCTCATTCGAGCTATGGAGTCTTGTATGGCAAGGTTAGCCTCTTGATGTGATGCTCTTGCATGGCATGGTTAGCCTCACGATGTGGTAAGTCATCCCCCAATAGTCCTCTGAAGGTTAGTGCACACATAAGGTCTTCATGCACGTACCTAGAAGAGAGATTGCCCATGGGTGGCTTCCAAGCACAATTGGGGAAAGGGGCCAACCATTTTGGTCCCATACCACCTTGGTGAGACCCTTGTGATCTTTAAGAAAAAGGAGTGAAAGAGCTAGCCCATGCTACTCATGAAGTTCGGGCTTCACTTTGATTGTAAGGAACGAGTGAAATAGAAAGTATCTAGTGGTATGGGACATTTATATGACATTGGAATGCTAACTCCCTTTGGAAACTTCTCTTTAATGACTAGAAAGAAAAGCAATCATAATTCATAGAAAACATCAATGATGTTATCCTTTTCTTAGGAAAGTGCATTGAGTTGATGTATTTAAACCGCTAGATGAATATGATTATGAAATGAAGGAAAGTTTTTACTCTCACATTTAAATTAGATGAATATGAGAATTCATAGAAAACATCAATCATGTTATCCTTTTCTTAGAAAAGTGCATTGAGTTGATGTATTTAGACTACTAGATGAATAGGATAATGAAATGAAGGAAAATTTTTTACTCTCACATTCAAATTAGAAGTGAAGCTTATAAAGTTTCAACAAGTTGAAGTTGTGCAAAGTTTAAATTGAAAGTTAACTATTTTTCCAACTAACGTTGGAAAGACTAAGTTAATTTGAAAGAATGAAGTCGATAATGCAATTTGGTTACATGAATCTCTTGGTTAGTAATGGATAGGAATTGCGTTCCACATAAATAGTCTTTTTAGATTGAATAAACGAAAGATTAACTTAGTCTATGAGGAAGCATTAAACTCTTGAGTAAAATAAGAATATTATCATTAAAATTTGATGATTAATGATATTGAGGTTGGATACCTCACTAGTCTATAGTGGTTGGTAATTTTCAAGTTTTACTCTGAATCTTAACGAGAATGTAGTCCATTTTTTTTTAACTCATAAAATGCTTCAATATCTTGATAAAATCTATCAATGTAAAGGTTTGATTCAAAGCCCTTTTGCTTTTAAAGGTTTGTCTTTTTGCCACAGAATTCTCGTGAGTCAACATGTGTTCGAGCGCGCAAGTTGTTGCATATCTCCCCAAGGAAAGGAATCTGTAATATTTGCGCAATCTGTAATATTTGCGCAATTCGTTGTTCGTCAGCGATTTGTTATATATGCTATTATGTATTTTAGTAATGACATTTTATCCATTTTTTGTGGGGTCTTCTTGATGAGCATAAATATCAACTTTCGATAGGTAAAGCCCCAACATTGCATTTGTTTCTTCATTGCTTGTTGTTTGTTTTGATACTTTATCATATACGTTCTAAGAACTTGTGCTCGTTTCCTTTAAGAACTTGTGCTCGTTTCCTTTGAACAACGTTGACGGGCATTGATTTATGTGATTCTGCTCACCATCGCATTTTAGTATATTTGATTCTGCAGTATATTTGATTTTGATCTCATTATTTGATTCTAATATTGATCGCATTATCTTGATCCTGATTCTCATTGCATTATTCTGATTCTGATTCAGCATTGCATATGAAATGAATTAAAAAAAAAAAGTTACAAACTTCTATTCACATGATAAGATTTATAGCTACTTAGCGTATAAATTAGGTGAATACAATACTTTCATGGTTTGAAAGTGTTGACAAACATATATGTAAACGTAATATCAATAAAGATTATCTGGTTTCTCTTTGTGAACAAAATACTTCATAATATCCAGATCCCGAGATTATATTGGTTTTTAGATAAAGTGCTTTTTGAATTGTACCATGGTTGTAGAATTCAAAAAGGACAAATCAATAAACAAATATAATTTAGGGATGTGGATGTTACGAAGGATTTTGTCTAGAAAGAGAAACCAGCTAATCTCTGTGGCTATTACGTTGACATATATGTTTGTCAATACTTTTAAGTTCGTGAAAAAATAGGATTGCCACAAATCTTATCATCTGAATGAGATCATGTAACTTTTCTTTAAAAGTTCATTTCATATCACAATGACGAATCAGAATCAAAACAATGCGATCAGAATCAAAATCAAGATAATGAGATCAATATTATAATTAGATAATGCGATCAGAACCAAATATATTGCAGAATCGAATATAATGAAATGACCATGGTGAGCAGAATCACATAAATCAATGCCTTCTAACATTGCTCGTACACTATTTGTTCATGCTAAAAGGGAACCGGCACAAATTCTTAGAACGTATACGATGAAGTATCAAAACAAGAAAGAAAAAACGCAAAACAAATGAAATGTTAGTGCGTTATCTTTTGAAAGTTGATAATCATGCTGATGAACAAAACTTCACAGCAAATGGAGAAGATATCATTATTGAAATACATCACAACATATATAACAAATCGTTAACGAATAACGAATCGCGCAAATATTATTGATGTCTTAACGATATATTAAGACACTTACCCGCTCGAACACATGTTAACTGACGACAATTCTGTGGCAGAAATACCAACCGTTAAAAGCAAAAGGGTTTTGAATCAAAACTTTACATGGATTCGTTTCATCAAGCTATTGAAGCATTTTATATGTCTTTAGGAAAAAATGTACCATATTCTCGTAAAGATTCTTGGAGTAAAACTTGAAAATTATCCCAACCATTAGAAATTAGTGATGTATCTAACCTCAATGTCATGTACCAATAAACTTTATTGATAATGTTCTCTTGTTTTACTCAAGACATTAATGCTTTCTCATAAACTAAGTTAATCTTTACTTTATTCAATCTCAAAAGACTATATATTTGGAATGCAATTCCTATCCATTACTAACCAAGAGATTGATGTCACCAAATTACATTCTCGACTTTGTGCTTTTTGGTTAACTTAGTGTTTTCAACGTTAGTTGAAAAAATAGTTATCTTTGAATTTAAACTTTGCACAACTTTAAATTGTTGAAACTTTATAGGCTTCACTTATAATTTGAATGTGATAGTAAAAACTTTCCTTTATTTCATTATCCTAATCATCTACTGGTTTAAGTGCATCAACTCAATGCACTTTCATAAGAAAAGGATAACATGATTAATGTTTTCTATGAATTATGAGTTCTTTTCTTTTTAGTAATCAAAGAGAAGTTCCCAAAGAGAGTTAACATTCCAGTGTCCCATACCACTGGATACTTTTTATAGTGTTGTGGACGTAACTTTATGGATGCTTTGAATCATCAGTTTTTCACTCCTTCTTTGTAATCAAAGTGAAGCCAAAACTTCATGAGTAGCATGTGCTAGCTCATGCACTCTTTTTTCTTGAAGATCACAAGGGTCTCGCCAAGGTGACATTGGGCCAAAGTGGTTTGCCCTTGCCCCAATTGTGCTTGGAGGCAACCCATGGGAAACCCCTCACCCTAGTTATATGCATGAAGACCTTGTGTGTGCACTCGCCAAGGTTGCATAGAGCCAAAATGGTTTGCCCCTTTCCCCAATTGTGCTTGGAGGCCACCCATGGGAAACCCCTCACCCTAGGTATGTGCATGAAGACCTTGTGTGTGCACTCGCCTTGGGAAGACTATTCGCAGGTGACTCCACATCATGAGGCTAAGCATGCCATGCAAGGACGCCAGATCAAGAGGCTAACCTTGCCATGTAAGACTCCATATCTCGAATGAGATTGGATCTAAGGTATGGGGGATCACTCGCCTTTGTTTGCATTTAAGGTCCCTACTCACTATATATCAGAAATCAAGACCATAGGGGGTGACCTTTATATCCTTAGAAGGCATTGGATCACAAACTCACCTTGAAAGACATGTGGTCAACAAGCCTACCTTGAAAGACATTTGGATGACCAATTCGCCTTGTGGGGCATCATTGGCATTGACTCGCTTCGTAGAGATTAATATGAGGTAAAATCTAGCATCATATCCTCATATGCATTGGGACGACCCTCTCCATCTTTTGTCAATAGTAGGATATGGGTGACTTTCTTAACTAAGCATGACTTACTTCCTTAAATTAGGTGACTTCCTTGCCTTAGGTAGGGCAAGAGTGTGACTTGCTCACCATGGGTAGAGAAAGAAGGAAGCTTCACCGCCGTGTGTCATCACAAGAGGGCCCAATCATAAAAAATCCAAGATAAGGTATCTTAGGCGATAAATTCGTCTTGCAAGCATCCTATGTTAAAAATTAGTCTCATTAAGGTATATGAAACCCAAATAAGCATGTTTGCTTGCTCATAGATACTAGATGAGGGAGAGTGACCCATGCTAGTGTAAGGAACCTCCTTAGCAAGGTATTCTACTTGGTCTTCTTTGTGTGATGACTACTAGGGGTGACTCATCATTCATGGAAATTCATCATAAGATGGTTCCATTCTTATTTCTTTCTCTTATGCATTCTATACCTTAAACCCTATGTGTAACTCCCATAAAAGGATTTTTTCTAATTGTAATTACATTGGTCGCTATGAACATTTGAAGTTCATTGTCTCATCCAGAGATGGTAAGTTTTTTGAGCTAGTCGATGCGCAAAGCTATCTGTTTTGTATCGAACTCCTTCTTCTTGATGCTCCAAAGTACGTAGTGCATTTTATTGCACTTATCACATGCATATAAGGTCTATTTGAGTCTCCATAAGCTTAAGGTTTGGCCTCGAGCTGGTTGGCTGGACCAAACTTGGCCGTTTCGCAACTGACTTTTCTATCTCTTACAACCTTCTCCAAGTTCTTTCAACAACAATGCTATAAGATGAATCCAAACTTTGCAGATCAAATAAAACACG
>CM035432.1:131894799-131902299 GCA_020310875.1 Ceratopteris richardii
AGGGTAAGATGCCACAACATATGGAAGACATCTACTTCAATTTATGATTTGTCACCATCTACTTGAGCAAAGGAGTCGGCATTGACTATGTAAATAATGAAGTCTTCTTTTGCAAATAATGGTATCAAGCGCCCCTTATAACCCTTCATCCAATGCAGTGGTTGAAAGAGTTTATCACATGTGTGGGAGGGTCTGTTGCATGTTGTCCACTACCAATCTACTTCGAACGTTTTGAGTAGAGGCACTTAAAACCATTGTCCATGTTTGCAATACGTCTCTTAGCTATGTTATAGATAGTGGCATCCATGAGGAGGCTTGGTTTAGCAAGCCAATTTTATATGACCACTTATGTGTTTTTGGTTTTGATGCATATATGAACATTCTATCAGAAAAGAGGACAAAGTTGGATATGAAATCCGTTAAAGGAATCTTCATGGGTTATGGAAAAGAAGAAAAGGAAATGAGACATAGGATTTGAGACCTTATGCCAAAAAAGATTATTAGCAATATCAATGTTTTCTTCATTGAATCAAAATTACTATAAATAGGTAATCTATGTGAACATAAGAATAAATGGGTCAAGTTTAAGAAGAATCAACCACCACAATTGAACATGAAAAGGATGAAGTTGTCATATTTCAACAAGAAGAAAATGTATACCAAATTAATGATTTTGGTGACAAGTTGTGGGTTGAAAATCAGCACGAAGTCGATGAACAACAATTTAAAAATAGAGAATATCAACCCAATAATGAAGTGCCACTCGACATCCCACACAAGGATGGAGAAATACCAACAAATGTAGATCATTGGGTAAGAAGATCCACGAGAATCTCAAGAGTACTAGATTGATATACTCATACTCTTGACTATGTTATGTGGATAGATTAAGGAGAGGCTCTTATATATAAAAACGCTCAACCTTGTGCATTACAAAAGAAGTGAGAGACTTCCATGCAAAAGTAAATAAAAGCACTACACATAAATTACTCTCGAGATATAGTACCTTTACCTAAAGGTAAGAAAGCAATTCCAAAAATAGGGTTTATAAGAGCAAGAATATGGATGGCCTATGGTGAAGGTGACTACCCTACACATATTGCTTGTAGTTTTAGCCAAAAAAATCTTCAACTAGTTCATATGGATGTAAAGACAACTGTTTGGATCTTCTCACTCTTCTTTTCTCCCCCTATGAGGTGACTCGTAAAGGCTCGAGCTTAGTTTGCTCCCTCTGGAAGAGTTGGAACAAAGTGAAATAGTTTGTCAAGATCAATGAAGATTGAAAATGGACAATCGATATTAGAGAAAATGATTCGATCTGGTTCCCTATTAAGGGCATGAGAGGTGTTGAGCCTTGGAACCTCCAAAAAGCTAGGGAGCTTTGTAAAAAAGGTTTCAATTTGTGGAAACACCTCTAGAATCAAGAAACATGCCAATCGATTAGACTTGAGAACATTGACATAGCTAGGAGAGTGGACTATGAAGAATGGTGCTTGTTGTGAGGCAGATTCTCGCCTCCTTATTGGGCATAGCTACCCTCACCTTGAGGGCACAATGACAATGGACTTTATAAAATTCTGAGATTCAAGAAGACTATGCACTTTCACGTAATGCTTAATAGGAGATGGTTTCTCGATTTCTCGAGTTTTAAGTGGGATATCAAGTTCCAATTCCTTTGGCATCCCCTCATCGAGGTTAAAAAATCAGTTCTTATGTGGCAAACCCTCCACTAGGAACTTGGGACCCATGCAAAATCTAACAAGATTTGTGGAGCCCCTCCATGGTGTAAAAGATGCCTTCATGGCAATGAGGACTTGGGACACCTCTTCTTTTCATGCCCCAAGTCAATGTCCACCTGGCAGGCCCTTGGAAGAATCATGTTGCCCGAGAAAAATCAACTCGAAGCAAGCACTATTGGGTGAAGCGATTGGTTGTTCCTCAGCATTATGGAATGCTATAAGAGATGAGACCCTCTCGAAGATCTAGAAAGAGAGATGTGCCACCAACTTTAGTAGCCCTACTAAAGAATGGTCAATCGGAAAATTGCTTTTCCTTTTAGGCCAAAAAACTTCCAATTGTAAGAAGCCCCTCCCTTGTTTTAGACATCATAGAGTGTTTTTCCTTGAGAGCAAGAAGATTAAAAAATATTTTGACAGCTAAGCTAACATTGCTTTTTATCTTCAAGCACCATTAGCTTTCCTATAGATTTTGAATATCCACATGGTAACTCACAAAGCTTCCATGTTTGATTTTTGTAGATTTAATTGATTTCCTCTTGCATTGATTTCTTCCACACAAGATTATGTAGTGCTTCTTTTGAACTCAAGTAAAATATTTTGAATATCAATGATTTTTGCAAAATTTACTTTATTTTTCAATCTCTTTTTGTTGATTTCTTGTTCTCTCCCTAAATTTTTTGAGACAACTATCTTGCATAGTTTGTAAGGACCACTTCGATACTAAAACTCGTGACACATCTCTCAATTCTTCTTGAACTCCAAAAGATTCTCCAACTTCTTGAAGTGGATTCTCATCATCTGGATGTGTAAGAGCAATCTCTTAATGTCCATTGTTTGCACCATCTTCTTTTAAACTTTTCATATGCATCTTGAACATGAGAAACATGATCACTTGCGACACCCATACTTGCATCTATATTACAATCTATAGCATTCACATGATCAGACACACTCTATCTACATGCATATTAGACGCTTGTGCTTCTTGTGAAAAACCAACTTCTATGTTTCGCAAATCAGCAATTCGTATTTTTATTGTACCAATCATTCAATCATTATATTAGAAATATCGATTGCTTCCACATGGCATAACTCAAATTCCTTAAAAAATAAATAAATAAAATAAATGATATAGGAGAACTAACATAACTAGTAAACAACATGAACCCGTTTTCTCTTGGTTCTAGAGTCAAATGAGTGTTTTCTGAGGCCTGATATGAGCACGAACTTCCAGTTTGCTCTTTATCGCTGCCCGCCCATGTGTCGTGATTCTAGTCTCCATCCTCCATCGCCTAAACCTCAAGCACAGTGTACAGTGGGCATATGTATGGGTGACTCTTAATCTTGAAGCCCAACAGGGTGGCGACAACAGAGCTAGACACACGCAAAGTAGTGCGATGCTCAAGGTTAAGTGCAACCCTTTGTAGAACGCCAATGCTCCGCTTAACTCAACATAAGTGGATCTCTGCAAGCCATTAGCAGTCATTTGCGAATGCGGTGTGGATTGTTACAACTTCGAATTTACCTTAAGATGAGATAGGACTCAAAATTTGTCAGAAATTCATATTCGTGCTCATTGTAACTTGCAATGTCATCCCTAAAGTACGAACTTCAAACTCGAGATTGGGAAAACTCGACGCTCGTATAAGGTCGGCTCATGTATTTCCGTGCAGTTCAATGGTAGATATTTATTAATTTGTATATTCTCGTTTCTTTAATCCTCAACAAAGGGATGACACAATATGAATCACATTCCTTTTATTTCATGTATGGAGTATAATAATACATTGATGTGATTGTTGAGAGAGAGAGAAAGAAGAAAGAAAGAAGAAAGAAAGACTTTTGAACGTCAATTAGAGGCCAAAATTGGCCTATGAGACAAAACATATACATCAGTATGATCCAATCCACTTGATGTATATGATCCAATCCACTGTGATCCCAAAAGGAAAATAAACTGTGAGTACAAAAAACGGCTATAAAAGCAGTGGATAATAACTAGCATCAAGGGTGTGGGGTGCTATGGGTATGCACTCTATATGCTCAATGGGTGAGATATAAATATGATATGCATAGGGAGGGGAGGCTCGATGGTATCACAACCCTCTAGATGCCTGGAGTGGGTGTAGGATATAATGTATCGGTGGGTAAGGCATCATGGCGATCCTCAAAATGCTTTGAAGATCCAAATCGACAGGGGTGCGCTGCTGACGTCTCCATATCTCCGTGTCATGGCGTGCGTGAATCGCTTGAATCTCTCTGGTGTGGACGGGCTCTCCGGAGTGGGCGGTCTCGGTCGTCGCCGCTGTCGTCTAAGATCCTCTCCTCTATGTAATGTGACACCTCGCATCAACCTGGGTCCTCGAGTGGTAGTGTTGTAGCTCTTCTAGGAAACGACCTAGAGGGCACTAGTCCTCTATCCCCAATAAAGCCATGATCTCTCTGGGCCCCCTGAAGAGCTTTGGGTAGCAGTCTCTAATGTCCTCATATGCCTTGCATCTACATGTGTAGTGCTCCTCGTCCTCCACCTCCTCTCGGCATATCCTACATAATCTCTCGCCCCTCGGGGTATCTGTTGCTCTCCCAACCTCAATCTCGAGCTTGTGTGATAATACTATGAGCTTCCCAATGGCCACTCTCTCATCTGGTCCCATGTATGTATCCATGTATCGTGGTCTCTGAATGAAACCATCCGCTATCACAGTCAAGAAGTGCTCTTTGTAGTGTTGCCTCTTTGTGGAAAGAGGCTCCCGTGGTGCTATCCATGTCTCCCTGACATGTATCTCTAGTAGGTCCTGACGGATGATCCTATTCCTCTCCGAACGAGAGAGGGTAATGTGGGGGGAAGAGAGGTCATACTGAAAAGGGCGGAGATCGATAATGCTCATGCCATGGTCTTCGAACCATTGGTAGGTCTGTGCATACCATACTCTCTCATGCACTGTCTCTTCTAGAGCTCTCAAATGCAAGCCTCGTGAGTCGGCTGGTCGCGAGCTCTCTGACTCTCACAATAAAGGTCACCAACTTGAAGAGGGCCTCCACTAGCATCGGTGGTGTGTCAAGCTCAGCTCGTATAATGGCATGTGGAATGGAGGGCTTGCTCCGCAGCAAGCGTGAGATCATGGTGACCTGGGGCCTCTCAATCCGCGTCCACATCACCTCCGTGATCCTTGGTGCCCATACTGCTGTTGGGTACATCAATGCGGGTGTCACTAGAGTGTCAAAGAGCCACCCCTTAGTTCGGGGCTCCTGAAAACATGTTTGAAAGCAGCGTCTCTCCAATCCAACAAGTGCCGCATAGCCTCGCGTCAATCTATCTCTCGTTGCCTGGGCCAGAGAGAGAGAGAGGGAGAGAGAGAGAGAGAGAGGGAGGATGGCAAAATTATCTTTAATGAAAGCTGAAGAGTAAAAAGCAATGAACATGGTAAAAGCTCATGAAATAGAAGCATACTTTGACATAGTTTTTGAAAATGACACATCACAATGAATTCGTAAAAAATTCATCGTTGCCATTTATATTATGTACATGATAATTTATGCACGTTGTGCATTGGAATTTATGCACATACGTTATAGATGATATTATACGCATTACACTTGATTATGAATCATGATTGTATCATCATGAAAATTTTAATGCACATTGCAAATCATGTGCTCATTACATATCTTGAATTCAAATGAGAACTTATACAAAGCTAAATGATTTAGACAAACCACATAACCTATAGTTATGGATAATATATATATATATATATATATATATATATATATATATATATATATATATATATATATATATATATATATATATATATATATATATATATATATCAGGGTTGCATCAGTTCGCGTATTTATACCCTCGGGGCATGCATTCGGTGTTGTACGGTTCTATAGGTACGGTTCCATCCGGTTCTTCTTGTTTCGGGGGCAAAAATGCACCGATCATCCAGTTCATCCGGTTCGGTGCGGTGCTCTGATTAGATTCGGTTCCTATCGGTGCTTGCTGCCACAGAGAGAGAGAGAGAGAGAGAGAGAGAGGCCTGCATCTTTTTTAAATACATGCACAGACAGAGAGAGAGAGAGAGAGGGGCCTGCGTCCTTTTTACTGCAGCTTGTGGCCCTTTTGTAGTTCAAATACATGTATGAAGACATGAATGCATGCAAATAGATGTACCCTTTGCTTAGGCATTTATCCACACACACACACACAATTTTTCCCCTCTTATGCTTTTTTCCCTTGTATATTTGTAATCTGTATATTAGTGTTCAAATATATCCATGCACTTGTGCAACACACATACATACAATTTTTTGCCCTTTATGCTTTCCCCTTGTGTAGATCTATATATAGGTGTTTGAATATATATATGCACTTATAGGGACATATATGTCCATGTAAAGGCACATAGCTGTGTCATGTGTGCTTTTCCCTTGTGTGCATATGTACTTAGGTGTTCAAATACAGCTATGCACTTCTAGGAATACACATAAAAACACACAGCTGGCACATATCCACACATACACATAGATACACATTTTTTCCCCATATGCTTTTCCTCTCTTGTATATCTATATGTAAGTGATGATTGATCCACAACTTCAATATGAATCATTGATATATGTGATTGCATAATATATGGTATTATATATATTATTTGTTAGTGGAACGTACCTTACGCACCTTACTTCAAAGATAACATTCGGTTCTTGCATCTTAAACGCACCTAATATGTTAGCGACGCACCTTACGCACCTTAGCTAAAACGTAAAGTTCGGTCCCTGCACCTTAAATGCACCGAACGCACCGAACCAAAAGCACCTAACCACTATGATATATATATATATATATATATATATATATATATATATATATATATATATATATATATATATATATATATATATATATATATATGTGTGTGTGTGTGTGTGTGTGTGGTGTGTGTATATTGCATGTCCTACGTGTACATTGTATATTATTATTTGTAGAAACCATTCTGAATATTGAATGTTGTTGAAAAATGAAATCCATTAAAGGAATCTTCATGGGTTATGGAAAAGAAGAAAAAGAAACGAGACATAGGATTTGAGACCTTATGCCAAAAAAGATCATTCGCAATATCAATGTTGTCTTCATTGAATCAAAATTACTATAAAGAGGTAATCTATGTGAACTTAAGAAAAGGTGGGTCAAGTTCAAGAAGAATCAACCACCACAATTGAACATGAAAAGGATCAACTTGTCATATTTCAGCAAGAAGAAAACGTATACCAAATTAATGATTTTGGTAACAAGCTATGGGTTGAAAATCAGCACCAAGTCGATGAACAACAATTTGAAAATAGAGAATATCAACCCAATAATGAAGTGTGACTCGACATCCCACACAAGGGTGGAGAAATACCAACAAATGTAGATCATTGCGTAAGAAGATCCATAAGAATCCCAAGAGTACTAGATTGATATACTCATACTCTTGACTATGTTATGTGGATAGCTCAACCTTGTGCATTACACAAGAAGTGAGAGACTTCCATGCAAGAGTAACTAAAAGCACTACACATAAATTACACTCGAGATATAGTATCTTTACCTAAAGGTAAGAAAGCAATTCCAAAAATAGGGTTTATAATAATGGTGCTTGTTGTGAGGAAGATTCATTGCTTGGGAAGGCTCAAGGACTCGCCTCCTCATTGGGCATGACTACCCTCACCTTGAGGGTCTTAGATGGCACAACGACAATGGACTTGATAA
>CM035432.1:131907299-132012299 GCA_020310875.1 Ceratopteris richardii
AATTATATTAGGCATATCAGAGAAATTCTTTTGAATCAACAAAATATACCAAAAAAAAAAACATAAAATTATCAAAGCCATTGTAGATACAAATGAAAATCAATTTCACCATAATAAAGAATGAGAGAGAAGTTTCTAACATATTGGAGAAGCAATGAGCAAAGTGGAAGCACTTGTAGGAAATTCAAAATCTTGCAAGAATCATCAATGCCATGCCCATCATCTCCATCAAGATCTCACAAGCATATACAAGGCATCTCGAAAGATTTCAGGTAGACACAACTTCATTCTGAGTAGGGATGTCTTTCGGAGATTAATTGTAATGGATAGCGTTTGAACCAATTTTTTTTTTTTTGCTATTCTAAGTTTTTTAGCATTGATGCAATAGCATGCTAATACCAAATATTTCAAGACGATTGGCAATGTGTATGGTTGCTATTGAGTGAGGAAAGTATTTCAAAGAGTTCATCCTATAGTGATGAAAACTAGATTCACGCTGTGTAATGTGGATGGATACGATTCCAAAGTAAATTTGTAAATTTCTAATTCTATGCATGCAGGAAACTAACGTTTAAGCTCCATTCGTTTGTCCTTTCGAAGCTTAGTGGTTTCAAGCCAGAAGATCATTAGTTTGGTCGACTTTAGGATGGAGGTAGCCTGTTGGAAGAATCCACATGTGCCCTAAAGTTTTGCAAAGGTGCGCCACTCCAGCATGTTGAACATTCAACCCGCATAGCTTTTCCATTCACCAGACCATAGATATCGAGTGCATCCATTGTCAGGTGGGCTCAAACTCGTGACCATTCTCATGAGGTTTAGATAGATATGAGCAAACCCATTTTTGAAACTCCGAGTGGGATTGAATCTGGGACCGTTATCACTGGTTTAAACAACCATCTCTACCGTATAGGGACCTTTCAACTATTGTATGTTGGACATGGGAGTTCTCTGCTACACATGTTAGTGATAAGTTTCATGTGCTTCTTCCAACTTTTGACTGCCAGTGGAGATGAACTCTATAGTAACCAATTACCAGTGAAAGTAATGGCCTTGCTATTTTGGGTTATAGCTTGTGCTCGCAGCTAGAGGCTACTACATTTGGATGTTCAAACTTCAAACTATGCCAAGTGGATCCATTTGTCATTCCTATCGTTAACCAAGAAGATTACCAATGATATGAGTGCACGATGTGCCACATTCATGATTCTACCTGCCATATATGATAGAAAGTTATTCTTTATTTATTAATTATTTCTAGACACTAAGTCCCTTTGAAGTATTTATGAATCTTTCTCATATTGGGGAACAATTTTTCATACTTTCGAGCTTCCATTGGAATTCGACCAACAACTTAATGACGATTCATTTCCCATGCTTTCCAAACCAAGTTAAAATTGCCCAGGAACTTGCAACCTGCACATTGACCAGGCAGTGAGCAAGTAAGTGCCATTGATTTTTGGAGTCATTGATCTTTTGTTTCAAACTCTTAGAGTACATGGTTATTATTCATTGAAATATGTAACTTACATTTTATACAATGTCACAGGGGGACGCGTCCCCGGGCCCTAGGGACGCCGGGACGCCGTCCCCGAAGCCAAATCTATGGGGACGCCGAACCGGGACGGTTGGCGTCCCCTTGCACAATCATGTAACAGGTTTCCGTCCTCGGAACGCGTCCCGAGGAAGATTTCATGTTATAAATCTGTTTGGGGACGCCTATCTTGGGACAGACCGACAAATGGAAGGTTTTTCTTGTTGAAAAACTTCAATATTCAAGCTTGAATACTTAGCATATATGTCTTGGGTTCCAAAAAGGTTCTCCCAAGCCTATTTGCAACCATTAAAAGAGGCATTGTAGCACCTCAAGGCTCAAGCCTCAAACAATGAGCACGCATTAAAGCTTCAACCTTTTATGCTCAACAATGCCCTTCAACGTTGCATATTGAGATTTGAGCAGCCCCCTCCACTCTGCTAGTCCTCTCTTGAGTGTTCAAGTCTATGATCTTTTATGAAATGAGGATGAAACACGTGACTTTTGACTCTCGAATCTTTGACATTTGTTCTCATTGTCATGAGATATTTCATTTGTTCATTGTTTCTCAATTGAAATACATATGACTTTTGATGTCTATGATGTTATGTCTATGATGTCTATGATATTATGCCTATGATGTCTATGATGTTATGCCTCTCTACCGGAGAGTCAGCTTTGAATGTTGAACATGCTTCATATATGTTTCCACCTAAAAACACCTTTTTTCTATAATTTTGCTTTTATTGGTCTTTTCATATGCTAACCCATCCATTGTACATGACTTTTATTTGATATTTTTAAGAAAATCAACATTTTTTTAGTCTCATCCCGGGGACGCGTCCTCGGGACACCCTAGGCTCCGTCCCCGTCCTCGGGACACCACCGTTCCCGGACCCGTCCTCGTCCCCTGGTGACTTTGATTTTATAACTTGAACACGTTAAACATTGCATCTTTAAAATTGAACACTTTTCAAGTTGTCTTTTTTATGACCCAAAGTAAAAGCTGTATCCTTAAAAACAGAACACTTTTCAACTTCTGTTTCTTATGAGCCACACTATATAAATTATATAATAGAAGCATGCTGCATGCATGTGTAATATAAGGATGCCCACTTTTTTTTTTTTTTTTTAAATGGAGGTTCGGCCGAGGCCTACTCCCCCTGACTTTAACTTTGAAATTAACAACTGTACAAGGAAGGGCATAGTACCCATGGGACCCCCCTTATCCCACAAGAACAGGGGTTAGACTCAGACCGGTTACAACGCCCGAAGGCATAGGTTTCCACGCCCGAAGGCCAGACTTACACGCCCGAAGGCCAGGTTTTACACGCCCGAAGGCTCAGACGTCCCGCGCAGCACTGGGGGGTTGAACCCACGCCCCCGCCTCAAGAGGTGAGGGATTCAACCGCTAGACCAGTCGTCTGGGACTGGATGCCCACTTTTATCACAGGGCATCCCTCGAAATTTAGTAATGCCCAGGGGCGAGCATCAAATTTAATTGTTCTCATGGTTGCTGTCTGTGTACGTTCATCATAGATTTCATTATCACATTTTATTGATCTAAAAGACTCATTCAATGTTTTTATGTGCTTAATAGAGGGCCAAGTTAGTGGTAGATCATAGAAGAGAGGAAAATTGTTGTTAATGCAAGAGCTATCTACGAAGTGAATGGTATGATTTTCTGTATTTTGTTGTTTGTTATGCATACAGGTTCTTTGAAAAATTCAAGATTATAATTTTTCCTTGTTGGTCGGGGAATTTCATCAAATAGTTTTTTTTATAAGTTAGCTTTCTTCCGAATAAGTGTCTATGTTTGTTTTTATAGTTTCGGAAGCTGCTATTGTGTTGCTCCATGAGTTTTTTTCCTGCATATTACATGATCTTGCTGGACCTTCTAAAGCTTGTTAGATCCTTTTTGATTGACCATTTGAAAATGTATTTGTCGGAACTATTTAAATGTTCCCTTGCTGCTTCATTAGGCTGGCTGCTTTCTCTTTCAGTTAGGAACTTAATAAATCACTCTCTTCATTTTGCCCCCACGTTATGGGGCTTATGAAAAACTTACTAAATTACTCTCTTCATTTTGCCCCCATGTTATGGGGCTTATAAAAACATAGTATTAGTGGTATTTTTTATCTTTATTTTATTTAGCATGGGGTGTTTCCGTAATCTATTTCTCTCTCTCTTTTCCTCTTTCACTCTCAGCTCTCAGGGCCTAAATTTGATGGGCAGAACAAAATGTCATATGACAGGTAAAATTTTACTTTACCTTCCTCCTCTCTCGTTTTCTCTCTTCCTCCCTCCCCCCCCCCCCCCCGCGGTGTTTCGTAGGCTGACTGACTGATAGGTGGATTATCTTTATCCTGCATTGGTAATTTGAATCTGCACATTGTGGAGGTTTCTTTTCAGTTATAGGTGTTGAAGACTGAGTTCGTGCAGAGAATGCGGCAGGAACCACGGAGCAAGAGAGAGAAGACGACGCGGATGTTGCCTTATTAAAACAGGGGGAAATGAAGATTAAAATGAGAATGATATACGTTTTTGTGCACCAATGACTGAACATGTCAATTAGGGGTTTAATTTGTCGAAGGCTGAGCTGTTTTGATTATCCCGTCTTTTTGACAGATTGTTTATTAAGAGCTCTTGGATAATCCAAACATGTACAATGATGATTTACTGTGTTTTTTGTTGTCTAATTCTGTGTAGCCTGGTGTCTATAGCTGTGCAATTTTTTAATGAAGTTTTCTGTGATTCAATGCTTGTGGTTTGTAGGTCTGTTTGTGAAAATGCATTTCTTGGGTAAGTTCTATTGTCGAACTCTTCTTTCATTAAGCGGTTTAGTCATGGAAAAGTTGTCGATCTTTAACTTTTAAATCAATCTATTGCTTCTAAACGTAAGTATTTGTTGTCCTACTGTCATACAAACATCCAGTTGAATTGCTGTACAAGGTTTGTTGTTGTCCTACGGTCATACAGTTGTACATGCATGCCAATAGTTTTTTCTTTACATTAGTGAAGCTTTCTTTTGAACAAGTGTTTATGTTTGTTTTTACAGTTTCTAAGCTGCTATTGTGTTGCTCCAAACAAGCCTACTTGCTATTCTGTTGCTCCAAACAAGCTGCCATTGTTTTTGACAGGAAGAATGGACTTTGACAGGCAAAATGCACATTGTGGATTATCTATTTATGCTGACTGATTGGTAGGTGGATTATCTTTATCCCACATTTGTAATTTGCAATCTGCACATTGTGGAACTTTCTTTTCAGTTACAGGGACGTTTACAGACAGGATTCAGATTGTTGCCTTATTAACACAGGGGAAGATGAAGATGAAAATGAGAATGATGTATGTTTTTCTGCGCCGATGACTCAACTTGTCAATTGGGCGTTTAATTTGTCGAAGGCTGAGCTATTTTGATTATCCCGTCTTTTTGACAGATTGTTTATTAAGAGCTCTTGGATAGTCTGAACATACATTCAACATTGATGATTTACTGTGTTTTCTGTTGTCTAATTCTGTGTAGCCTGGTGTCTATAGCTGTGCAATTTCCTGATGAAGGTTTCTGCGATTCAATGCTTGTGGTTTGTAGGTCTGTTTGCAAACTGTTGTACATACATATATACAGTCGTACATACATACAGTTGTACATACATACAGTTGTACATACATACAGTTATACACACATACAGTTATACACACATACAGTTGTACATGTATGCCAATAGTTTTTTCATTACATCACTTTTATTGGTGAAGCTTTCTTTTGAATAACTGTTTATGTTTGGTTTTAGAGTTTCTAAGCTGCTATTGTGTTGCTCCAAACTACTTACTTGCCTGGGTGTTTGAATGACCGGGTTCTCCTCTGCTATTGTGTTGCTCCAAACTCCTTCTGAAGCTTCGTAGACCCTCTTTGATTGACCTCTTGAAAACGTACTTGTTGATCCTATTTCATTGTTTGCTTGCTGCTTCAAGGGCTGGCTCCTCATTCAGTTTGAAACTTCTTCATTTTCCTCCATGTCGTGGGGCTTATCGGTATGCTGTCTCAGTCTCTTTCCCCTCTCTCCCTAACAGGGCCTAAATTCGATGGGGTGAATAGAATTGTCATACGACAAGTAAGGTTTTATTGGATGTCTATAAAATGCATCTCTCTTTAATGTACATATAGATCTATAAAAAATGAAGGTGAAATTATCAATCCCAGACTGTCACTTTACATGATGTCTTAAAAAGTACCTGTTTTTGACAGGAAGAATGGCTCCCTCTCATACTCTCTCTTCTCTCTTCTCCCTGTCTCTCCCCCTCTCCCTGTCTCTCACCCTCTCCCTGTCTTCCCTTTTCCCTCCTCTCTCGCTTCCCCCCTCCCTGCCCTTCTCTCTCTCTCTCTCACTGATAGGTTGAATATATCTATCCAACGTTGGTAATTTGCAATCTGCACATTGTGGAAGTTCGCGTTTCAGTTAGAAGGACGTAAAGCCAGTAGCAGGGTTATTGCTTTTGTATAGATTGGGCTAGCTTGTTTGAATTGTCTTATAAACACTGGGAGCGATGAAGATATGGGATTTTGATAAACGTTGTTTTTCCCTGATAATTCAAATATTTGCGCTTTAATGCTTATGCTTAGGTGTGTGAAAATGTGTTTCTTGGGGTTGTTGTATGGATCAACTGCACTTTCTTTTCACTAAAAGGTTTAGTAATGCAAACGTTTTTGGTTGAGAGTGTGAAATAAGAACCAATATCTCCAGTCACTTCTTCATGATGCAATTAATTTACTATGTCTTTGCAAGTGGAATGTGCGAATGGTGTCTTTGATAGCCTCCATAACTTCAGCTATGTATCTATGCACCTGCCATTTCATTCTCTTCAAATTTTTGTTAATGCGTTTAGGGTTGTTTGTTTGTTTGTTATGTATTTTGTTGTTTGTCATGCATATAGATTCTTTGAACAATTCAAGGTTATAATTTCTCCTGGTTGGTCGGGGAATGTCACCAAATAGTTTTTTAATTATATCACTTTATTATTTAGCTTTCTTGCGAATAAATGTCTATGTTTGTTTTTGTAGTTTCGGAAGCTGCTATTGTGTTGCTCCATGAGTTTTTTTTCCTGCATATTACATGATCTTGCTGGGCGTTCTAAAGCTTGTTAGATCCTTTTTGATTGACCGTTTGAAAATGTATTTGTCGGACCTATTTCAATGTTCCCTTGCTACTTCACGGCTGGCTGCTTTCTCTTTCAGTTATAGGAACTTACTAAATCACTCTGTTCATTTTGCCGCCACGTTATGGGGTTTAAAAAATTTTACTAAATTACTCTTCATTTTGCCCCCACGTTATGGGGCTTAAAAAATTTACTAAATTACTCTTCATTTTGCCCCCACGTTATGGGGCTTATAGAAACATAGTATTAGTGGTATTTTTTATCTTTATTTTATTTTGCATGGGATCTACTTTTTTATTTTTCTCTCTTTTCCTCTCTCCTTCTCAGGGCCTAAATTTGATGGGCAGAACAAAATGTCATATGACAGGTAAAATCTCACTTAACCTTTTATATGAGAATGCCTATTTAAGGCAGATTTCTATAAGATATGCAAAGATGTATTAAAATTGGCAGGTAAATTATCAATCTCAGCCTGTCATTCATCAGTCGTTTGACAGAAAGTTTCAAAATAAATCCTGTTTTTGACAGGAAGAATGGCGTTTGACAGACAAAATGCTCATCAATTTTGGGTCTTGCTCCCACTTCTCTCATGCTTTCTCTCCCCTTCTCCCTCACTTCCCCTTTCCCTTCTCTCTCGTAGGCTGAGTGACTGATAAGTGGATTATCTTTATTCTACATTGGTAATTTGCAATCTGTACATTGTGGAAGTTTCTTTCCAGTTACAGGGACGTTTACAGAGAAGAGTCGGGTTGTCGCCTTATTAAGACAGGGGAAGATGAAGATGACGATGAGAATGATATACGTTTTTCTGCACGGATGACTAAATTTGTCAATTGGGGGTTTAATTTGTCGAAGGCTGAGCTATTTTGGTTATCCCGTTTTTTCGACAGATTGTTTATCAAGAGCTCTTGGATAATCCTAACATGTACGTTCATGATTCACTGTGTTTTTTGTTGTCTAATTCTGTGTAGCCTGGTGTCTACAGCTGTGCAATTTTCCAATAAAGGTTTCTGCGATTCAATGCTTGTGGTTTGTAGTTCTGTTTGTGAAAATGCGTTTCTTGGGTAACTGTTTGCGAAAATGCGTTTCTTGGGTAACTGTTTGCGAAAATGCGTTTCTTGAGTAAGTTCTATTGTCTATAGCTGTGCAATTTTCTAATGAAGGTTTCCACGATTCAATGCTCGTGGTTTGTAGGCATGTTTGCGAAAATGCGTTTCTTCTTTCATTAAAAGGTTGTTGATCTTAACTTTTAAATCAATCTATTGCTTCTAAACGTAAGAAGTATAGCATAAAAGGTTTGTTGTCCTGCAGTCATACAAGCATCCAGTTGTATGGATGTACAAGGTTTCTTGTCCTACCGTCATACAGCTGCACATACATTTATACAGTCGTATATACATACAGTTGTACATACATACAGTCATACATACATACAGTTGTACATGCATGCCAATAGTTTTTTCATTACATTACTTTTATCAGTTAAGCTTTCTTTTGAATAAGTGTTTATGTATGTTTTTTAGAGTTTCTAAGCTGCTGTTGTGTTGCTCCAAACCAGCTTATTTGCCTGGGTGTTTGAATGACCGGGTTCTCCTCTTGATTCTTTTTTCTGCACATGACATGACCTTCCTGGTCCTTCTGAAGCTTCGTAGACCCTCTTTGATTGACCTATCAAAA
Organism: Ceratopteris richardii; assembly: GCA_020310875.1. Taxonomy (NCBI): domain Eukaryota; kingdom Viridiplantae; phylum Streptophyta; class Polypodiopsida; order Polypodiales; family Pteridaceae; genus Ceratopteris; species Ceratopteris richardii. Next base: position 131,915,665 of record CM035432.1, read on the forward strand.
ACGTTTGCTTGCTGCTTCAATAGGCTTGCTGTATTTGACGAGAAGAATGGCTCCCTCCTCTCGTGCTCTCTCTCCGCCCTTCTCCCTTTCTCTCCCCCTCTGTCTTTCTCCCCTTTTCCTCCCTCTCCCGCCTCCCCCCTCCCCTTCTCTCTCTCTCTCTCTCCCTCTCTCTCTCTCTCTCTCTCTCTCCATTTCATTGTCTTTTCATTGTTAGACAATAACTGGGTGATTTGCTTGAATGATGATAGGTACGAATGTCAGGGCCTAAAATTGACAGGCATTTTGCCTATTAAAACAAGTGTTTTTTGAAACTTCATAACAAGCTCAGATTGGTAATTTTCCTGTCATTTTTCATGGATACGATGAGGGCTTCCTAAGAATAGTCAATAACATCAAGAAGACATCTTCCTACCCAATGACTACGATCAATATTTGTTGCAGACATCTCTATGTATCACAATATTTGTTGCTGAATAATCCGAACATAGACATTGATGATTTACTGAGCTTTTTGTCCGTCTGAGGATTTATTGCGTTTCTTGTTGTCTAAGCCTGCGTTTTTGTTTGGGCTATGTTTGTTTGAAATTATCTTATGAACACTCGGGGCGATGAAGATGAGATCGGAATGCCAAACGTTGTTATGCCCTGATGACTAAACCTGAGAGAGAGAGAGAGAGACACACAGAGAGAGAGAGAGAGAGAGAGAGAGAGAGAGAGAGAGAGAGAGAGAGAGAGAGAGAGAGAGAGAGAGAGAGAGAGAGAGAGCTAGGTACGATGAGGAGCGTACTAAGAATAGTCAATAAAATCAAGAATTCTTCCTAACCAATGACTACGATCAATTATAGGAATCCAACAATAAGACATTTATATGTATTACAATATCTTTCGTTGAATAACATGGCTTTTTTAAACTTCGTGGGTCCCATCATCATGTGGCTTGCAATAGTAAAATGTGTCAAGCATTAAGGTCAAGGCTTCTCCACTTATACGTACGTACATATATACATATGCATAGGCAAAAACATACACACATGCCTTAATTTCCTTCCCTCTTTCCTTCCCTCTGTTGGAGATAGACGTCTGCGAAAGCGCGCGGACAACACACAATATTGAATGTATTTCTAGAGAATGTACAAAGATAAGTAGCCTATTGGGGCAATAGGCATATATACAAGCCGGGGAAAAAAACCTCCTAAAGAGGGAAAAAAGTGCCCCGGCGGTCCTAGTGTGTTCACACACATCAGTACCTAAATATATCAACAAATCCCCCTTGGGAGTGATGCGGTGAACAAGGAGCTTGCACTTATGTGTAAGGAAGTGCCAAGCTATGTGGAAATCACTCCACATAAGTAAGCCCAAAGATTTGTGGAAAGCTTCAAACTTCTCCCTAGGTAGAGCCTTCGTTACAAGGTCTTCAATGTTCTCCTGCGTGGGCACATATGCCAAGTTGATCTCCCCAGTAGAAAAACCTCTCTTGACATAGTGATAATGCACCTCAACATATTAGTGCGAGCATGGAACACAGGGTTCCTCCCAATTTCCAATGGGCTTTGACTATCAACGAAGATGGTGGTGGCAAAAGATTGACCAACATCCAAATCAGCTATAAGGCATTTGAGCCACACACACTCAAAACAGTCGTCGTGGAAGTTGCCCTATACTCAACCTCACAACTAGAAGTGGCCATAGTAGGCTCCTTCTTGCTCAACCAAGATATACATGAGCTACCAAGCATGAAGCAAAAGTCACTTATGGGCACACGAGTGTCATAGCAACCAACCCAATCGGAGTAAGAAAAAGCACGCAAATCTAGCGATAGTGATCCCCCGTTGGGATAAAACAACACAAGTAGCCGAGTACAACTCAAGTAGCAAAAGATGCGCTTAACCGCTTGCCAATGCTAGACTCTTGGGCAATGCATAAACTTGCTGATTTGTGAGACAACAAACTGGATAACTGGCTGAGTAAATGCATACGTAAATCAAGCATCCACTAGCCTGTTGATAGAGAACAACATCAAATGCATCTCCAGCATTATGAAGACTCAATCGTAAACCTGCCTCCATAGGAGTGGTAATAGGCTCACAGTCTTCAAGGCCAAAACGTTGCAATAATGTGTCAATATATTTTGTTTGACACAAAGCCATTCCACCAACAACTTGCGTAAACTGAATGTCCAAATAGTGATGCAAATGCCCCAAATCAAACATCTCAAATGAGGCATGCAAATCAGCCTTAAAATCAGCAATATGCTTCTGAATAGGACCAGTGAGCAGTAGCATGTCGTCAACATAGAAAAAAATGATCAGAAGCACATCATTAGCGCGCTTAACATATAAGGTGCTTTCGATTGGACTGTTCTCAAAACCATGTGCAATAAGGTAGGCATGTATCTTTTCATACCAAGCACGTGGTGCTTGCTTTAAACCATATAATGCCTTCTTTAACTTGCACATTTGGTTTTTATGCCCTTTCTTCATAAAGCCACGAGGCTGAGTAACATATACTTCTTCATGCAAGTCACCATTCAAAAATACTGTTTTAATGTCCAACTAATGTACATTCCACCCATGAGTTGCAAGTGCACAGATGCTACCAATAGTAGCATCTTAACCTGTACACTTGGTTTTCATGCCCTTTTTGCACAAAGCCACAGGGTTGAAAAACATACACTTCTTCATGTAAGTCACCATTCAGAAATATTGTTTTAATGTCCAACTTATGTACATTCCAACCATTGAGCTGCAAGTGCATAGATGCTATCAACAGTAGTCATTTGGCAAGTAGGAGCAAAGGTTTTCTCAAAATCAATGCCTCTTTCTTGCGCATAACCCTTTGCAACATGCCTAACCTTATACCTGTCAACTGCACCATCATGTTTACGCTTCAGTTTGTATACCCACTTAGTGCCAATGGCTTTCTTGCTAGGAGGCAAGTCACATAAACACCAAGTGCCATTCTTCATTATTGCATCATATTCATATTGCATAGGAGCCATCCAATTTTTTTGAGTTTTCTGCTTAATCAAACGAAATAGACTCAATCTCATCACAGAGACTACATGAAGCCATAGCATAGCAATCTGATGCAAAACAGACACTATGAGAGCCTGATTGAGTATGATATGACAGAAGTGCATCTTATTTGCTGTCACGCAAGGTCTGTGCCAACCATTTTGGCATAGTTCGTGCCTGCTCAATATGAGCTCTCTCATCAATAAGTGCGTCATGTAAATCTGCATCACAAATGGAATGATCTGCATCATCACATGAAACTTGCAAAGGTTGAGAAGTTTCCTCATTAGGACTAGAACTAGACTGTCCACCTGTAAAAAGAGGTAGCAAAGTATCATACATGTCTTTGGAGCTAATAGATATCTCCTTGGTACATGAAAGCAATGGTTGAATAGCATCTTCCACAAAAACAACATCACGGCTAACCAGAAAGCGTTTAGTCTGTGGATGATACGGACGATAACCTTTACTTTCAAAATTGTACCCAACAAAAACACATTTTACGACTTTATCATCCCATTTTTTGCGATGTTGCTCGAACACTAATGCATATGCCAAACGACAAAAAACACGCAGATAAACAAGAGATGGCTTGCAATCATGCCAAGCCTTATATGGAGTGATAGACTGCAACGCTTTAGTGGGACACCTGTTAAGTACATATGCTGCACACATGACAACCTCAAGCCAGAAACTGTGTGGTAAGGCTTGGCTCTTTACTATACACATCGCCATCTCCATGAGTGACATGTTCTTTCGTTCAGCAACTCCATTTTATTGAGGTGTATACGACATTGTACATTGGTGTTTTATCCCACCTTCAACCATAAATGCATTAAAATCAGAAGACATATATTCTCCCCTCGATGAGAACGGAGGGTGCCCATTTTACATGGTGATAGATTTTCAGCTAAAACCAAAAATTATTTGAAGCACATGAACACTCGGATTTTGCCTTCAATGGATATACCAATGCATGCCTGGAAAAATCATCGATGAAAGTCACGAAGTAAAGATGATTCCCAAAAGAAGGTGATTGGATAGGACCACAGACATCACCATGTACAAGCTGTAATTTTTGAGTGGCCAAAACTCTACCATCTTTTGGAAAGGATGCACGCTGCATTTTGCCCAAAATAGAGCCTTCACAAACATGTCTTCCAGGTGCCTCAAGTTTGGGCAAAGAGGATATCGTTTCAGATTTTTGCAGGCGTAGCAAACTAGCAAAATTCAGATGACCAAAGCATGCATGTCAAAGCTTTGCATCTGACATATCCTGAGAATGATGTACTACACATGCCGAATCATTTACAGATCTTTCATAGTCTATGAGCTTATATAGCCCACGACATAAAATGCCAGAAGTAATAATCATGTTGCCATTTGATAGATCATGAACTGTACACTTGTCATCAACAAATTTCACAACCAAGCCAATATTGGCTAATGCAGAAATTGATAATATTATTTTCTTGATCCCTGGATTTAAGTGATGACACTAGCCAATCTGTAAAGAAGATTGGAAATGTTAAAGCATCTGATGGTAACATGAATCTCCTAAGTAGGGTATTATATATACCAACAATAACAAAAAATCTAATCAGTGTTGGACAGATTGTTGAGAAGGATTTGCAGGTTACATTCACAGGGCATGGAGCATATGTGAAGGACCCTCAACAAGGGTTCAAGAGTATTGTAAAAGGTGAGAAATTTCATAGAATTTTTACATTTGAAGTTGAAGATAAAAGGAATAGGAATATTGCTCTCTTCAATTACAAAGATTAAACCCTATCTGAATTAGAGATATGGCACAAGAGACAAGGTCATATAGGTGAAAGGACATTGAAGCAAATATGCATGGATTATAGTGTGATTTGCATTCCAAATGTGTCCAACCAACACATGATTTACAAATGTGGAGGGTGCCAATTTGGAAAATCACATAGGCAACCATTCAACAAAAGAGGATACATGTATGAAGATTACTTGGAGCTTGTGCATGCAGATGTGTGGGGTCATAGCAGAGAGCCATCAATCTCAAGATCAAGGTATTATGTTTCATTCATAGATGAATATAGTAGGTGGAAAATACTTTACTTTATGAAGCATGAAGATAAAGTGTTCACTTGTTTCAAGAAGTATTTGGCATTGGTTGAGAATCAAACAAGTAGAAGCTTGACGAGGCTCAAATCTGATGGAGGTGGTGAGTATTTCTCACATGCGTTTGACTCCTTATAGTACAAAGGCATAAAGAGAGAGATTACAACAAGGTACGCTCCTAAATAGAATAGAGAGGCAGAGAGAAGAAATAGACTAATAGTAGAGGATGCAAGATCAATGTTGAATGAGAAAAACTTTCTAATTACTTATGGGCAGAGGCTATTTCCATAGCCACCTACCTAATCAATAGGCTTCCATCCAAGTCACTAGGTGGAATGGCTAGAATGGCAGGAGACCTTCTTTAGATCATTGTAAGATATTTGGATGCATTGCTTATGCACATATACCCTCACAGATTAGGAGAAAGCTTGATCCAAAAGCTGAAAGTTGCATATTCATTGGCTATGATCAGAATCAGAAAGGATATGGGTTGTATAATCCCACTAACAAAGGATTTATAGTTAGCAGGGATGTGGTATTTGATGAAATTAACTCTTGGTTTCAAGATGATTGCAAGAAAGTAAAGTTATGTTATGATTTGGAAAATGATTTTCCAAATCTAACTCAAGAAGAACCATATATATCAGAGGATGTCAACTTAGAAGATGAAGAACAAATTGATTTCAAAGCTTGGAACTCCAAAGGCAAGACAAAGTTTAAACAATTGGAAGACATTCTAGACTCATCCAATCAAGCACTTAGAAGATCTCAAAGGGAGAGTAAGAAACCAATAAGTGAAGTGGTTCAACTAAAATGCATGAGAAAAGACCAAACTACCTCTCTAACTCACTTAATCTCTGGAAGTGTATGCCGCGATACCACTTACAATAGTTTTCACAAATTCAAATGTTTCTCTCACCTATGAACTCCGAATATAGTTAATAGCGGGTTCATTTTGAAGCTCTCAACGAGATGCATCTATTGATACTATTTTCACTAGAATCTAACAACCACTCTTCAAGTTATGGCCAAAACAATGAATGGTGGGAAACACCTTCACTCACTCCACAACCTGTACTTTCTCTCTCTCTCTCTCTCACACACACACACACTACAATAGTTCAAAAGTGATGGGGAGGGAAAGCCACAGTCCTACACACACATTCCAAACATTACACACACACAAAAGATCATGGAGATGGAAATCTATAGGAAAGAGGCAAATTTGAAATTTTGGAGTTCTCCTTCTTCACAATGGCCAAAAAGTCCTCACAAAGAGTCACAAAGTGACTTATATACATGTGCCCTAAAAATGGTCCTTTCACACAAGTGACCATCACTTTATTGACTAATTTCTAATTTCCTACTATTTTACAAGGAATATATTACACTCATTTGGTTTATGCCCATTATTTTGAAATTTTTGGGGCTCCTCTTTTGTGCCTCATTCCTCTGGAACACTCTCCCCCTCTTTATCTCTGTCGTCTCTTGACAGGCTTTGCTTCTCGTTTGCAGCTTGTCTATGGCTCCTGAATACACGCACCTAGTGGTCGAAGAAGCAATAAGGACTATTAGAGAATTTGTTACCTTATTCGATATAGGTCCTTAGCTTTTGTAATCCCCTTCGTATTCTGTACATTCATAAATTTGGGTTGCTGCACTTTCTAACTTTTGGTCTTCTGATATGACTTTGTCTTCACGAATTTGACCCTGTTGTATTGCTTGGAGGCTGTTTACTTTTTCTCGTTGCACACCATACTTTGCTGAACTTTACTCTCTTTTAAGTCAACGTTTTGTTTCAAGGGTCCTGTTCTTGAATCTTCTTTGCAATCCTCTAGGACCTGATATTTCTTTTTTCCATGGCACACATCCAGTGGAGGGAGAGGCATCTATAATTCTGAGAAAATTTGTTAGTGTCTCATAAATCATTCTTTATACACTATCTCCCTTTCCTGCTTGTTTCGCTTCACCACTAGTGCCTAATGGATGAGGAAGCTGTGCAACCTCCCATGAAATGTCCTGGTTGTTATCTTTCTTTTTTTCCAATCCTCAGGGCTTGGTTCTTTGGTCTTGTTGCCTAATGTGTGCCCCTACGGGGCTTTGGGCAGAGGGTTGTTCTTTGCTTTATGATCTTTTGTTAGTTTTACTGAGCTTTTTTGGCCTTTGAGCTTCTTCTTTTTTCTCGATTTCCCTTTCACACTAAGGTAACCCTTGTTTGGTTACATTGTACTAGCCAATGTTCATTCTAAACATTTTGGTTCCAAAAAACCCTACGGAATGCCAAAGCTTCTTAGAGAACCTAAGTTATCATCATTTATCTATCTAGATGTATTTAGATTTTGCAAGACCCCTATCAAAGTTCATAAGAAAAAAGGATCCCTTGAATTAGACAAATGAAATGAAAGATAGTTTCATGTAGGAACCATAGGCAAGTGATCCCAGCTAGTGATTGCATATCCTACAATCATAATCAAGTGGTGCCTTGACCTAAATACACTTAATATGTCAAACCAAACCTGACTTTCCTAGGAGTATAGAATCATCTTCATATGTGATGGTCAATACATTGAATGGAAAAAGAAGCATCACAAGCAAATAGACATACACTTAGGCTTAATTGCCACACACAATTCATGTGACACGGAAATGGACATATCTCCTAAGTTCAATGTCCAAATATGGTCAATAATTCATTTTTTTAAAGCTCTTGATAAGATGCTTCTACTCAAGTGCCTTGGAAGCATTGTCACTTTCCTATGAAACTGTATGGCAAAAGCACCAAGTGTTATGAATTACCTACCTACATTGTGATGCTCTTAACACCTAAAATATGCAAGAGAACCATGACAAATGAAGGTATGTGGGTAGAAAACGTAGCCTAACATGCACTCAATGCCATTTATATGCATAAGAGCTCACCAAGAAGGAGAAAAGAGGCCAAGAAAGACAAGTTATAGTACTACATTTCTCCAAAGTTAGTTCTCATTCAAGATGATAATATTACTTACAAAATAGAAGTAATACACTTATAGATATGTGTCCTAAGATATGTCCTTTCATACAAATGGAACAAAAAATTATAAAACTGAGTCCTAAAGCAAAAAGGGTTAGTTAGTTATGATACATCATCGGGAATATGAAATTAGGGGATTCCTCTTAATGCATTTACGAGGCTTAGTTGCATTGGGACATCACATTACTTTAAGAATTGCAAAAACAGTTGTAGGCCCCATTTTTCTAGAATGTTGATGTGGTGCAACACTCTCCCCCTCATAATATCTATCATCCTTGACAATCTTTCTTGTGGCTTGCATGCATCAATGGAAATCATTCAGAGCCACTTGTTTAAGATGAGATAGACAACCCAAATCTTGTAACTCTATTTGTATTTTGACCTTCTCATCATAAATCTCCATTGCATTCGTTTGACCTCTTCATCTCTCTTCACAGCTTTGGGTACCCACCTCCTTGTCTCGGCTAGATAACTCGTAGTCCTTATCTAATCTTCTAAATCTCTCCAATATATACTTATTATACATCAACTATCAGTAATTCCATTTTTCACTATATTTTCATCAATAGGACCCTTGTCTTTTTCTTCTTATGAATTCTCTTTCCTTTCTTCTTTTTAGTACTTTCTTGCTTGTTCATTCACGATTGTGTACTTTTTTTGGAAGTGTAAGCTCTCATACTCTCTCTTGTATTGAACCAAGTCATCTTCATTGGTTCTATATTAGCATCTCATGTAGCTTCTTTATAATGTCTTCCCTTTAGCTAGATCATTTGGAGCTACTCTCGTGGAAGAATCACAGTTAATATCATAATCAATGTGGGCATTGATGTTAGTGGTGATCTTAAACAATATTTGCAAGTCTTGTTCAAAAAAGCTCATGAAAAGTGCATCTTCAAAAGTTAGCAAATGCTGACTCAAAAGAAAAGATATTATTCTTGAGAAATAGGTTATAATTGTAGCTCGATTGGAGATTTAAAGATAAATAAAAAGGATCTACTTCTTTTTCTTGTGAAATACCAATAAATTCAATTTGAGTTCTTAAATACTTTTTACACTATAAGAATCACAACCAAACTTTATTATTCATCTTAATTCCTAGATTTGGAATATTCATGTGCAGTTTGAGCAAATACTCAATGTTTCGAACCATATAATCTTATGTTGGGAAATGATCTGTTGGTCGAATAGGTAGCATTAGATATTTTAAGAATCTTATAAGCTTTGCACTCCCCAAAATTTAGGCCAATTATTTCAGTGTAGTATTCTACAAAAAGGAGTTAGTTGTAATGAATATCAAGCATCAATCCAATGTGGCATGAGTTGTGACATTTCCAAAAATTTCTTTCTCCATTCTAGATCTACCTTACCAAATTCTTCCTTTGAATGAGAAAATGTGCCATGCTGAGAGTTCATATCTTCATTGATGTTTTGTTTAGACATTTATTTAATATATCTACAAGTATGTTCCTTCATGATGCCAAAAGGTGGATGGAACGGGATCAAAATGAATGAGTACTTTTTCATTTTATCTTAGATTCTTTGATACACTTGATTATGTCATTTTCAAACTCTTTGGTCAATCTAATTTCCATCTTGAATCATTCTTGTTGCTCTATAGATGTTCTAAAAGGAAATTTAGGGATTTCCAACAAGACATCCTCCCTTACTAGTGATGATACATGGGGAGGAGAAATTGGGTGTACCTCTTCCTCTTAGGCATGCATTGAGTAGACATGTGATTTGGTGGGTTTTAGATTTGGATCCTTAGCTTTTGTTTGATCATCTAATGGTACATTCCATGAGTGATCAATTCTTCATGTTTTCGCATTTTTTCATGTGTTGCAATTCATTCTCTACTTGAGCCTTGACATCCACAACATATTTCATTTGAATTGCATCCTCCACACAATGGTTGGTATAATCATTGTGTATCTTATTATTGATTTTCTTTTTCAACTCTTCCTCTTTTTGTATGTATTGGCATCTATTTTTATCATGCCAACTTTGCTCTTCTCAAATTCAGAATTCCAAGCTTATATTTATGCCTTTAAGGATTTGGATTGATCATCTTGTGCCATGGTCATGTCTGATGCTTAATATGAAAGTAAGGTTTGCATTAATTCTTCATTTATCTCCCTCACATTTTTCACTACATTCATTAATGCTTACAAATTAGTTTCCAAAATTGAGTATTCTTTTCATACTTCTTGTATTATCTATGTGCAAAGCTCTATGCTTCTTCTACAATTATTTGTGCTTTTCTTCTAGTTTTCCATAATTTGTAGTGATTTCATTGTATGCTATCTCCAAATTTCTATACTTTAAGTGCAAAGAGTCATATCATTTGTGGAGGGTAGCAATTTGTATCACGTCCATCTCTTTCTTGCTCTTTAGTTCTTGTACTTTCTTTGTTAGCACTTACTTTATTCTTGTAATTTAGGATTTCTAGCTTCGCTTCTTTTAAATCACGCTCATTCTCACACGTAGGAATTGCATGTCCATGGATCCCTATATCATCATTCTCATTTAGGGCTTTCATTGGTTTACATCCATTTGAAGTCATGTTTCTACTAGAAAATATGGTGTAGAGGAGGTGCCTAATCTAAGTCCCACTTGTACATGAAACAACTTAACATATGGTTGTTTAAATTTTAATGTTAGTGATGTTTATGAGACAGGAGTTATTGTTGTACTTACATGAAGCTTTGATCATGTACTTATAGGTTGAACGGGTGTATATTCTTGAGTTTTTGATGGTACAATCATATTACTAGTGTCTATAGCAATTGTTGTAGTTGGTGAGGTATGATCAATTTGCATTGGCATAGCAATGGTGTGCATGATCACAATAGGCCCCTCCATGGAAACATTCTGTATATTAGGTGGATTTGCTATCTCATCTAGCTAGAGATATTCAATTACCTAATATAGTGGCGATTGGGCTTGAAAATAATAGTGGCCTTGTAAGACCGAATTCTCATGCTCATGTTGGTTGGTCCCAATAATGAAACTTTAATATCATCTTCCATGACATGTGTACATTGTGCCAATGTTCATCAAGGAAGATTATGCATTCTTTTGCTTGTATGTGGTCCAAAAACACCTCAACCAATACTACCTCCACTACCCTCCCTTTCATGTCATTGTCTCTGATTGACTCTTGATGGCACTTGTTGTCAATGTAATTATGAAGGATCTATAAGGATATAGTATGATTTTCAACACGGATGCTTCATGTTAGATCTACTTCAAGTTGATTCTAATTTATTGCTTTGGGCATGTCATTATGGGGTAATCGATAATGCTCTGAATATTGAAGATTTTCTCATGGAAATAGATTCGATAAGTTGGCAGGGTTAGAGATAAATAATTTCAACTTATGTTCCGAAATGGTTTGGTTTCATGATGAGTTCATTCATTGAATCAAGGTTTCCATATTCAAACCTAGACACATTAACATTGGGTTTATTCACCTTTCTAAATCAAGACTATATGCATCATATCAAGAGTTTTCATAATCATCCAGCACATGATATCCCACACGTTGGTCACTCTAGCCTCCCATAAGTGAAAGCTTTCATTCCTATAAGCGACAATTGACTCATTCTTGGGTTCATCAATATAAGTTCAATTTGACCAATCAACACATTGTGGATTGTTTTACACCTTGATGGAGAATGGCTTCCAATATTGTCAATAGCAAGGACATGCATAGAAGGGTTTTTGGATTATGTATCGTGGTGTGGCTCCAAGTATGCATCATTTTTGGATATTCTCTTAAAAGGTCCCTATCCCATTTGGGGTGGAAAATGGTGTTGTGCTTGATCAATGTTCAACGATCTTTCGAATGAAATTGTGTGATGAATGTTCGAGGGCTACCCAAGAACTCTTGGATTTCATGGCAATATAGTATAAAATATGATGTAAAATGAGTTTCATCTATATGAATAAGGAGTTGATTGGTCATGCATTAGAAATAGGAAGACTTTCACCCTTGAATGGGATACATGATGGTATGTTGTGCATCCACACATGGAGAGTGTGTGCAACCTAGCTCTTCTACATGCTTAAGCCATTCAAGGTTTTCCAATTAAAACATATCTTACCCTTCTCTTTTCATATCTCCGCCCACCACGGGTTGATCCTCATATTCATCGTCAAATTTTGGTTTGAAAAGGATAGGGGTGACTTCTTTGGGTGCAGAGATTTGAGGTGGTGATCAAGGGCATTCACGAGTGAGCATTAGAGTTGATTTATATTCTTCTACTTTGGTATGTAACTTCATGACTTGAGCCTTCAAGTGTTCAACATTTGAGTAATTTAAGGAGTGGTTATGTCACCACGATAGGAATGATTTCTTGAGGGGAGGACTTACGTGCATTAAATTCATCCTTTTGTGATTTGTGTGCTTCACGTAAAGAAGTAAAATCTTTCTTTTTGTGCACGAGAGTTCTCAGTGAATAGGTGCCCCTTCAATAGGATCATATTACATGAAAGTTTTGTGTTGCGTCCCATAGTGGTATGTATGTTATCTTCAAGATACCATATTTCTTCTTGGTTGCCAGTATGTAGTTGTGTCTCCGAATGAAATGACATGACCCTTTGGATCATTGTCATTTGCTCGTGCAAGATGGCATTCAATCTACCTAATGCTTCATACTCTTTCTAAACTTGGATGAGACATTTGAACATTTTGTGGATTGCAAGATTCATGCCCAATGTGGTTGATGCAAAAAAAGGTTCGTGTGCATAAAATTGTAGGGTGGTATGGGTTATTCAAATGGGAAGGAAAGGGAGATTGATAGTGGAGCAACTTGGGTTGGGGGAGGTGGGGATGGAGGGGTGGGATAGAGGAAGTGCAAAGTGGGGGACTATGAATGGTGGTGATGTGTCCATAGCTATTTTTGTGGGTCACTTGGTGTTAGCGACACCAAACAGAGTGTGAAGAGTTGCATGTTGGAATATGGATGGACCAATGTGGTCAGATATGCCGAGGAAGAGAAAATGTGAAGAGGGAATCTATGTCGATGGAAAATGTGATTGAAGGTGTGCAAAAATGGTATGTTCCTTCCCTTTGTGGAGTGGTGCATAGCATAAGAATGGTAAAATTATGGTGGTATGGTTCTTTGTGCACCAACTTGCAACGACTGTGTTGGTGTAGCATAGTATGTGCGAGTTGGAAACATGGTATCATTTTGTGTTGATGGCCAATGGAGGTTGGACCATCCTTCAAAGAGAGATGGTCTTCAATAGTAAGGGCACATTTGATTGGGACTTCATAAACTAGACACATATAAATGATCTTCTTTGTCACTCTAGAACAATGGCAAGTACCAACATGAGGAGATACACCTCATAAATGTCAATCCACAAAGACGTGAGGACTTGTATGAAGACCTTGAGCGAGTGAGGGCACAAGTGCGTGAGTGAAAGCACACAAGCTTGCACAAACATACACACAAGCGTGCACAAGGTAAGAGCAAAGAGTGGAACAATGGAAGGACTTTGATTACAAAAGAAATCTATTACAATAGCTCAAATTTCTAACCTGTTAACCCCAAAAAATGAGCTCTCTAGCTCATTTTATAGTTTTTTGAGTGGTTTTGGCTCTGTCCAGACCTAGTGTTTAGCCTAGTTAAAAATTAGGTTCCATGGCTTATTTGGGGGCTCAAATGGAGTCTAAAAATTATGAAAATTGGTAGCATGATACTTTTAATACTCCTCAAGCTCAAGGACTCCTCGGCTTGAACAAAATGGAGTTGCAAAAATGGAAAATGGTATTTACAATGGTTTTTAGTGATAAACATCACTATTTTTTTAAAGGGATTTCTTCTAAAAACTTGACATGTCCTTCTCGGAGCTCCCTACATGCTCCTTCTTCTTGTGTATCCACTTCCTTGCTGCACTTCCATGCTTGTGCTTGACCTTGAGTGTCAACACTCCCCTCCTCTCTAGTCTGTCATCCCTGACAAACCCTTGTTAAGTGGTTGTTTGTTTAGTCCTTTGAGAGGTAGTGTCCTTCGTGTATCAACAGGAGCAGTCCATATTCCAAATGTTGCTTGGTCGGTTGTCTAGTTCTTTACTTTTCCACTACTAGCTTGTGTGAGTTTTGGTCTTGTTGTATATACTTCTTCTTTGGATTTGAGTTGGATGGTGTATTTGTGTGCTTTGAAAGAATGCTAGTTTCTCAAACGAGGTTGTCAATGTTGATCTTGAGCAGTTGTCGACTATGAATTGCTTCATAGGTACTGATGTTGTACCCTTAATGTTATGAATCTTTGAACATGAGTTTCATAGTAGGATGCCAAGTACTTTTGACCCATATTGACTGATGGGTAAGTGCATTAGTGCATAGGTTGAAAAAGATATGTGCCTTGTGCACGACCTTAGAATGTGGCCCTATGCATGCGTACTTGGGGAATGCATTGGAAGAAGTATGGTGCAAGAAATTGGTTCTTGAGCAAAGTGCTCAAGGGCATGTTGACGAAGAGGTCTCCTAATCTATCACGGTTAGAGTGTTGTCGAAGTAGGCCATTCTTACCATGGTCAAAGGTCCATCGATATTCATCTCTTCATGTTGTGATCCAACATGGTGATTGACCATCAGCTTATCTTCTGTTGATGATGGATGTCCTTGTTGATGGTTCGAGTTGGAGATTCTTTAAGCACACAATCTTGTTCTTTCTCTTTTTTTTTTTTTGGAACAATGTCACAGAAAAAAGAGAAAGATGTTAGCATAAAAAATATTTTACATAAGTCCAATGTGTTGCATGTGCTTGGGATTCGCAATCGTGTCTATGCACGACCGTTTAATGTGGCCCTATATTGATGCATACTTTGGAAGTGCATGACCTGAATGGTGCAAAAGACAAGGTTATGCCAAAGGCACATGGTTGTTGCACATCGAGGGTTTCAATGTTCTTGGATGATGTTGATGCAGCCTTTGTTGGAGGCATCCATTGGATCCCTGAATGACAATTGATCATTCCTCCTGATAGGGATCCATCGTAGAACTGTGTGTGGCTGTGTACATGTCACTTTTGAATTCTTCATATTTGAGTGGTTGCTTAAATTTTGTAGCCCTTGTGGTTGGTGTTTTGGTTCTATGGGTGCTACTGGTGCTTTTGGCTTCCAAACCCATATTGTTGATGGTTTTCTTATTATTTTCGAAGAGGTGAGTTGATCTTCTTTGGCTCTTTGTGCCTGGTTCTGATCCTTGCTTCTCCTTGGCTTCTTTGTTAAGACTTTTCTTGTGAGGGAGATCAGTTGTGTTTGTGCATGTAAGAGTGCCTTGGGTACCCACATGTGTAATTGTCCTTGTTGAGATGCAACTAATTTCTTAGGCACCCAAATTTATACATTATTATGGTTGGCCTTCATCGATTGCTTCGGTACCCAAATTTGTTGGAGACCTTGTGATTGAGCTTGTCCTTGTTTCTTGGTGCTTCTTTTAGCATGGTTGGATTGCCTCAATGGGAATGGTTGTGGCAAAGCTAGGGGTTGCTCTCCTTTCATACCCAAATCTACTTCATGCCTTGAGCTTCTTTCTTCTATTAGCAGCCGCCGGATTGGAAATGTATAACTGAAATCTTGTTTCACACGTGCAAAAGGTTGTTACGCAGACACGCTGTATTCTTTTATATAAAGCAATGGAAAAGAGACGCACGGTAGAGGTTCCGTGGTGGATCACCAGACTGTTTGTCTGGGTGACTGAGCGGGGCGTTACTGTAGTGTCATTTGCATAATTTCAAGTATTCAGAGTTTTATGTTCGTCTCTCATCTTGTCTGTCGTCGACATCTGTTCTGTTTGTTAACTTCATAGACGTTCGAGAGATCACCAGACTATCTGTCTGGGTGATTTGTCTGTAGCGTTACTGTGTGTCGAGTTGAGTAATCCAGAGTATCTTGTCGACTTTTTGAGTATTCTGTGTGTATCTGTGTTCGTCTTGTCGGTTGTCTGTTGGTATCCATTGCGGTTGTGAGACTCAGCTAGTTCGCGCATCGGGTTGTTTCTTTTTTCTTGAAATGTTCTGCAAATATGTGGCGAAGTATGTGCAGTCATGGTAACTCTTCTGGTATTCGGGTTGTCTTAAGTTGTCTATAGTATCTAGGTTCAGGTTCCATACGGTAAAGTTTAAGCTACAGTAAAGATTTCCTGGGTTGCGTACTGAATCTTCAGTACGGTGTATCTGAACACTGGGATTCTCTGTGTCTTCGGATATTGGAGGGAGTGTGGTATCCATTCTGTGAAGGTTGAACGAATACTCTTGTTCTGATATGTTCAGTAAGTTTATGTGCAGATGTAACATAGCATTTTAGCGTATTCGGTACACGTGGTTGAGCTAAGACTGTGAACTGTAATGTCTAAGTACAGGAGATTCTTGATAGAAGCTCTTAGCATTAGTATAGTGCTGTGTGTCAGCAGTTAGTTGGGGAACTAAGTACAGGGCCTCTGTCTAACAGACCCCTTCCACTCCCAAGAACCCAAGAATCACTTAAACGCACTTCTGATAGCTAGAAGAATAAAACAGTGTTTAACACTTCTTGCACTTTGTTTGTCTATTTGATGTAGCCGGCTCGTGTACTGTTTTACTTGCCTCTTTGGTTGAATTGTTGTGGTTCCAATAGTCTTTGAAAAAGAAGAGAGATCCTCTCTCCTTTGAGACCATTTATCCATGATTGAGTCCTTTTGGATCATAGATGTTTTGACACATACAACATCTTCTTTGCTCAGATTGGGCCTAGAGGAACTAAGCGAATGTGTGCTACTTGGATTTGTGCTCATGTAATTCTCTAATTCCAACGTAATGTTATGTTCATGTACCCAAACTTGAAGAAGTTGACTTTTAAGGTTTAAGTTGACTGCACGGTCGTAGGTCCAGTCTTGACCCAAGACAAGTGGTTTCATAAGGTCCTCATCTTCACACACTAGCATTTTGACTCTCATTAGAACATCTTGAAGATAGATGGGAAGCTCTACCTTGCTCAAATAGGGGATTTCCACACCTCCCAATCCTATGACATAGGCTTCAATGGAATTGATGTTCAATTGTAGATCTTGGTAGTATGAAAGTCTAACCACACTAGTTGGTGCACCTGAGTCAATCAATGCTCTCACACTCCTTACATTTTTCCCTTGTCCTACCGCTATGATCACAAAGAGACGTCGGTCAATTATTCGAGAAGCAATTTCACTTGATGTCTGACACATGGCCATGTGTATCTTGGGGCCTCATGATTGACATCTAGGCCTAGGTGCCTTAATTTATCTCACCTAATGTGCTCTCTGGCCTCTACCTGTGCCTCTTCTCTAACCCTTAACTCTTCTTCTTTTCGCTTCTTACTAGTGTTGATTCTCATTAGCATATCCTCTGTAAGAGGTTCTTGATATAGCTTGACTCGATAGCCACTAAGCTTGACAAGATGTCACCTTCTGGGGTGGCCAATTCAACAACACCGCTAATGGAAATTATATTAATGATCATGGGTCCATATCCTTGCTTTTCCAATTTATGAGCATGCTACTTTAATGTATAAACCAACACTAGATCTCCTTCTTTCAATCCTTTATCTTTGATATGTGCATCAAAGTATGCCTTCTGTCATTTCTTTGTAGCATAGATGCATGCTGTCGTTTGTAGCCTTGTCTCCCCTAAGCGTTCTAGATCAAAGATCCTAGAGGACAACTCATCTCCATTCCACTTGTACTCTTGTGCCACTTTTAAAGTTGGGATAAAAAACTATAATGGCATCACAACATTTTGTCCAAAAACCATATGAAATGGGGTGGCATTGAGTACCGTTTTGTAGGCGAATCGGTAAGCCCAAACAACATGATGAAGTTGTTTATCCTAATCAGAGCATTTATTATTTACCAATTTTTTCAATACATTACATAGGATCTTGTTTGTGCTTTCAACTTGTCTGTTAGCTTGTGGATGATAGGGGGCAGAGTTCTTATGTATCACCAAGAATTCTTGAAGAAGGTTTTCAATGACTTCATTCAAGAAGTGTGTGCCTCCATCACTTACTAACTCTATTTGTAATCCATATGTAGTGAACACGTTCTCAAATAAGAACTTGGCCATTGTTTGATCATCATTCTTTTTTGTGGCTTTGACTTCCACCCACTTGGTAAGGTAATTTGTGGCTACAATAATGTACTCTGCATGGGAGTTTCTAGCTTTGGGGTTGATAGGACCTACAAAGTCTATGCCCCACTTCAAGAATGCACATCCTCCCATCATTGGCCTTAGAGGCATCTCGTCTTTTCTGATCAAATATTGTGCATGTTGGCATGTGTCACATTTCTTCACAATTCTTAATCCATTCATGTATTTCTTTGTCCATGCTAGGCCAATACACTCCTAAACGTTTTAGATTTTGCAATGTTTGTTGTTTAGAATAGTGATTTCCTAGAAATCCTTCATGGGTTTGTTGCAACCAACTATTATGTTCATCGTCCTTGACACAACAAGCTAGAACACCTTCCGTATCTTGTTTATACATGCTTCCTACCAATAATGATAGTTTTGTGATCTTACAATTTCATCCTTGTTTGTCTTCCCATTCTTATTTGCATGTCCAAAGGTTACCAAATTATTTACCCATTTAGGAACAACTTCTAGATTGAATAGATAAACGTCGGGCAATTCATCAAACACTCCCTGTGGTGGTTCTCTTGAAGTGATGCGCGAAAGCTGATATGCTCTGAGGTGGGTCCTACCTTTCCTAACAACCACTTCAAAGTCATATTCCATTAGTAAGAGGAACCATCTTACTAAGCATCCGATATTGCAAGGTTTATTGACCAAATATAATAAAGCTTGATGATTAGTGAAAAACTTGAACTTGTTGGCCCATAGATAGTGTCTAAACTTATTCATGGCATATACCATGCCTAAGCCTTCTCTTTCAGTTGTTGTATAGTTCCATTCAACTACGTTTGACTGCCTACTCGCATATGCTATAGATAAATCTATATTTCCTTCACCTGTGGGTTGTGCTAGCACACATCCTATTGCATGATTAGATGCATCCACGTGGACATGCAATGGTTTATTCCAATTAGGAGTGGTCAGTATTGGTGTTTTGCACAAACGTCTCTTTAATTCATTGAAGGACTTTTTTGCGTTCGTCGCTCCTCTCAAAATTTGTCAACAAGGCATTTGGCTATGATTGCATACATGTGGATAAACTTGTGGTAATATCTGCAATTGCCCATAAAGGCTTGTACCTTTTTAACATTCATTGGCCTCGACAACTCCGCTATGGCTTTTATTTTGTCCTCATCTATTGATATTCCATTCTTAGAAACAATATGACCTAAGATTTTACCTTGATGTACCATGAACACATACTTCTCTGGGTTTATACAGACTTGATATTTTCTACACTTGTTGAAGATCTATCTTAGCTCAGGGATGTGATATCTTCATTCTTGGGATTGAGCACATAAATCATCCACATATACTTCTAAGCTCTTTTGCAACAACTCTTTGAAGACATGACACATGAGTCTTTGAAATGTTGCAGGTGCATTGGTGAGCCCAAATGGCACCACAGGAAATGCAAAGATTCCCCACTCTATGGCAAAGGCCGTTTTCTGTTGATCTTCTAGGGCAATGGCTACTTGGTTGTAGCCTGAAAATCCATCAAGGAAGCTATACACTTCCTTGCTTGCAACATGCTCCAATAAATGTTCAGTGATTGGAAGCGGATAACTATCTCTTATCATGGCAGCATTAATTTTTTTAAGGTTAATACATACATGAAACTTTCCATTCTTCTTGGGAACCACAACAATGGGGAACACCCATTCCGTATGCTCAATCTCATAGATAAATCCAGCTTCAATCATTTTGTCAATTTCTTCTTTTATTTTGGCTGCATAAGTGTCATTATATATGTAGGGTTTTTGTTTTGTGGGCTTTGCATCAACTATCATAGGGATCATATGAGAGCATATTTTCTGATCTACCCCCTTCATGTCCTTATAGGTTCATGCAAGCATGTCCCTATATTCCCTTAATAAGGCTAGAAACTCTATTTCTTCTTCAGCACTTAGGTCTTCTCCTATGTATGTACATCACTCTTAGTTCTCTTCAATGGTTACAACAATTCTTTTGGTCTTTTCTTTGTTATCATATGCTTCTCATATAATAGCCTCTCTCTTAGGCATTCATACCAAAAGTTTTCGGTCCTCAACTTCATATTTCTTGAAATTCTCTGGTACTTCGAACAATGATTCCTCCTCTTCTTCTTTCACTACTTTTCTTTTCTTCTTCTTTTGACCACCTTCACTTCCATCCTTTGAATTTATAGTTTTGATTCTTATGAGAGGTTCTTCTTATTTTTGGGCACCTACTCCTACATCTTCTAGATAGTGCTCCTCTGAGTTAAAGCAACTATCCATCACAATGGACTCTAGATCATTGTCCTCCTCTTCTTTTATGAAATCACTAGGATCACATTTTTCTAGCAAGGGCTAACACATGAACGTTGAAATATCATAATCCTCCTGATCACAATGAGGTGTCCACTGTTCTTCATTGATAGCAATGTCCATGGTGGCTAAGATTTTGTCCCAACCATGAGGCTCAAATTCCTCATCTGAAAAGATCATCGATGTGTAGGTTGGTTCTCGAACTGGTCTATCTCTTTGAGAAGTTCCTTTTTCTCTTAATTTTAGGCGTTTCTCCTCTTCCTTTGCAACCTTGCACATCCACAAGTGAGTATCTTCATGCATCCATGATGGGTCAGGTGAACTTTCAGAATGCATAGAAATTGAATCTTCTTGCACCTTGTGGGTAGGATTCCACTGTAGGGGTGGTACATCTCTAAAGGTGTAATCCTTAAAACTGACCTTGGTTGTTACCCCCAAGTGCTGCAAGTACAAGGAATTGGTTCCCCAATCTTGTACAATTTTCAGTTGTCGTAGGACGGGTCTTCATAGGATCATTTCATAGGTATTAGTTTTAGCAGTCACATACAACAAAGGTGTGCTCAAACTCTACACCACAAGTGGTTAGAGTTATCCCTTCCAGCAATCCTAGAGATGTTTCAACATGGCCGTCGACCATCTGAAGCTTCATTCTAGTTGGTCTTAATACAGGTTTACCCCATTGCTTCCACAAGGAGGTGGTCGCAATAGCAACACCAACACTTGAATCTACGATCGCTTTGGTTGTGTAACCTTGATAGGTGATCGGGAGATAAGTATTACCTTCTTCACCTTCACTCATGTTCCCTATTTTGTCTAGAGGTATCTCTGGTACTTTCTGCTTAGAGTCTTCTTTTGGCATTTTGGAATCAAGTTCTTGTTGGAAAACATGGTTTCACTGTCCTCTTGGTCCATTGGTCAAATTTATCCACTCTTTAAAGCATGTGTACAAGTTTTGTTGACTCCCTTGTATAAGAAAGAATGACGGGTAGCGTGGTTAAAAGGTTGGCCTCCCATTCAATCGACCTGAAATCAAAACCTGGACGGCGCAACAACACAAAATATTTTTTATAATGCTTTTTAAGCTAAAACAGCGGACGGACAGATCGCGTAGCACTTTTGCTTTATTTAAGCGATGAACAATGATGAGCTTTCCCGATTGAGTTTCTATAGCGATCGTACACGATGTGCTTTATTAAAGGTGCTTTTCAAGGTAAGAACAATACTATATAAGAAGTATGTTGGCCTATTGTTTAGCATCCTTCACCTAGTTTTCAACACAAGCCTTGAGCTTGGACCTCAATAGAGGTGGTGTTTCTTCTAGCACATGGGGCAGCCATGGTGCTAACTTGAAGCATGTTGAGGAGCAACTATGGAGTTCTTCTTGGTGATTCTTCTTGGAGAAGATGGAGGGTGTGCTCACACTCTAGATCATGGAGAGGAGGTTATCTCTTGTTTATGGAAAGAAGACTTGGTCATTAGCAGCTTGATGGTGAGGATCGGCCGTCTACATGTTGTAGTTGAGGATTATCTTCTACATGAAGATTTTGGGCTACTTTAAAGACATTGGATGGTGTTTACCATAAGATTTACATCTTATGTTAAGTATTCAGGTACATATTCTCTTTATGCACACAAGTACTACTTGAATTTTATGGAGGCAGTAGCATCCATATCAGGAGGAGTCCTATTTGGCATAGGTACAAGAGAAACAGTATGTATATGCTTTATGCATATTTGGATGAGATGTTTGATAAGGTGTGTTCACATGAGTTTGAGGATTTGCAACAACAAACTTGTTAGCATTCTTTGCTACTTTATAAGTATGTGATCTTTTCACACACGTATCTGACTTAAGGTCTTCCATAGCCCAAGGTTAGATGAGGGTTTGTTGATTATCAGTTTCACACTGATCCTTCCTCTTTCAGACACTCATATACACTCTTCTATAACCTATTAGGTCTCACATCTCATGTATATTCAGATTTCTGCCCATACATCTAAATATGTTTGTTACATTTGTACATTCACTCGTTCATCTATTTCTCATCGCATAGAGTGGTTGAGAGTTTTGCTCCCACATTGTACATTGAACATTGGTATATATGATACTATGAGTAAGCGATGGTTTATGTAACACCTTACACATGTCGTCTATTCTTTCTCTATCTTTGTCTCATCATTTGTATGATTAAGTTGTGGTATGATCATGTTTTGTCAATATTTGAAGATTGCTAGATTCTATGTTGAATATCCTGGACCTATGGAACCATGGACCTGTGACATGAGCCAAGCCTACCTCATTTCCAACATTTGGTATCAGAGCACTAAGGTTTTGGTTTCAGAACTTTAGATCTTTGGCATCAATGCATTAAGGCTCATTCACATTCTCATGTTTCCAGAATTCCAGGTTTACAACATATGATTTAAGAGCATCTTCTAAAACTTGACATTTGACATACACACTTAATCTAGATGAGTAGAGATTTGAGAATTAGACAATTCAGTCACATGTGTATTCATCAGTGTGGAGTATGAAGTTGATGATCTGTTAGCAGCTGAATATTTTTGGAAGAGTATGCAAATACTTTACAAAAGTATTGTTTGAAGACCCAGACTTGATGAAGAGAAGACTACTTCAAATTCAAGGAAGAACAATGTTTTAGAGAAGATGAAGGAATCAGATCAACATCAAATCACAGGTATCAATTTTTACTATCAGATTATCATTTGCAGGTCATGTCTTAGAAGAGCACTTATGAAGAGATTTGAAAAAATTCAAGGAGTGCTTTTATACGCTTTCATCATTTGAAAGTTAAAGGCTACATCAAAACAGGTATCTAGAGGTTTTTCTAGAGAGTTTTGAGAGATCTGTTTCATGGCAAGAAAGCTTATCTAAGAAGACAAATGTGAAGATGGGATGAGTTTTTTGTTTTCCGCTGTAAGTTGGTTGGATATCAAGGTACAAATGGTATCTAGAGAAGGTAACTCTAGAAAGGTAATTCATCATTCAAACAACGATTGGTGAATTTCGTCGTTTCAAACACTTCAACCAGAATTTTGATTCAAAGATATGAGGAGATGATAAAACATGATTCTATGTTCACTTCCATTTGTATACCATGTTTATTTTATCTCTTACTCTTAGTACTATAGGAAGAGAAAAGTTCATTCGAAGAAGTCAAGAGTGCTTGCTACTTCAAGATGAAGAGAACAAAAGGTATGGAAGAGAAGTTTGAAGATGTTGACATCATCAGGTGGAAGAAAGATGCAGAAGAAGAAAGTCCATCATTTCCAAAAGAAAAGTAAGGCTTCCTTTTCTCATATACTTTCCGTATACTTTTCCTATTTTATCCTCTACACCCAAAGACAAGTCTACGAGAACATCTTGTTTAAAGAAGAAGCAGTTTCTTGTTTTGCATTACACTTGGTCATGATTTAGTAGATTTGACGAAGAATTGCATTGAGAGAAAGAAAAGCAAGCAACTTATATGTTCCCTTGAAGAATTCTTGGAGTGTCAATACAAAGCTACTTGGTATATGACAAGTTGCAAAGAAGTATATTTCTTCTTTATCTAACTCTTGAGGTAAAAGAGTTTTTTGTAGCAGATGTTGAAGACTTCGGTTGAGGTTTTATGTTTGGAAAAGGTTACCTCATATTCAGTATTTTCAGAAAACTTCAGAAAATTCAAATTTTTTGATGTACAAGTCAATGAAGAATCTACTTTCTATGATTGTCTAGACTTTTGGATACATGTTTGTATTCAAAAAGGTGTTCCATCAGATCCTATCACTTGATTAAAAAGTGGAGTTAGCCAAAAGAAAGTCAAGCAGGTACTATCACATTTCACCCAGGTAAAATATGAAAAGTTATGAAGTATCAACTTGCAGCTTTTGGAGTTCTCAAGGTGAGAAGTTTGTCCACTTATGTTTCAAGTAGGATGTACAAATGCTTGGGAAGGATTTCTTTGCAGAAAAGTTTTACAAATTTAAGCATGGACACTTGGAGACATTCAGGTAAATAAATCAAACATTCAATCATGAAGGTTTGATGATAACAGATTCTACACAAGAGAGATCATTGATCTTGAATGATCATGAAAGATCTTGTGTATTTATGAGTCAGTTGTCTATCCTTTGTTTGTGTAAGATTCTTAACGTTGGAAGAAGTAAGTCAAAGATTCAGGTTCTATCAGATTTGTGATGCAGAGAGATAGAAGAAGATACTTGTTATGTTACAAAAGGTTATGAATCCTATAAAGCTTTCAGCAAGGTTTTGTTATGTTAGGTTCAACTAACCTTATTCTACAATTTGGAAAGCGGAGGAATGACATGGAAATCTATTGGCATGTGTACAATGCTAATAAAAAGGGTTCAGAGATTTTGTTTCAGATACAAGTAAAGATCACTGAAGATCAGATTTATGAAGAAGGACGTCCAAGGTTTCATAAAGTCTGATGTAATTTGAAGAATACTGGATACTAGTGTTAAATCATCCAGGGGGGTGATGAAACATGAACACTTATTTTCAGTCATATGTAAAAGAATGCAAAGTCATACAGACAGGTATTCCTATTTCAGGTATTCCTATATTTCCTTTATCAGGTTCTCTTTATGTTCCAGCTTTGAAAGAAGAAGGAAGAAGAAGAATGTTTGGAGAAAGTTCCTGTTAGGATGTTCCTGTTCAGGAGAAAGTTCTAAAGTTCTATTTGAAGAGAAGCTTGATATTTTAGAAAGGTATATTTGAGAAGTGCGCACATATAAGTTTATACCAGGTTCTGAAGGAAAGAGGTATGAAGGATTTAAGGGATGAAGACATGATGACATCATAGATATGATTTTTTGATGAGACTCATATTTCAGTTGATTTCAATTGAGTTGAGTTGATTTGACTTGAGTACAGTCAGAGATGAACCAGCAGTGTTCATAATACACTAAGTTGTGAGTTGACAGTCACAGGTTCCAGGATTCAGTTCTTGATTAATGTATTTACATAACACATCAGAAGTATGTTGAGAAATCTTTTTCGAAAGGTAAATGCAAATATATGGATCCTAGTGTATGTTTTCAGGTTTTTGAAGACAGAAGATAGCAAGTTCAGAAACAGTTCATGCTATATTTGTTGTCAAGCAGTGATTGCTTGATGGGTACACTATTGGATATCTAGTTTGCATATTTTCTCAAGTATTATGGTTCATGTTCAACAAGTTCAGGTTTTTTGAAGGAAAGTCAAATTCTGTTTTTGAAGAAGACTTTTGAAGAACAAGTTCTAAAGTGCAGGAGTACAAGCTTGAAGCTTGTGATACTTTGCAATTTGTGACAGATTGCAGATCCAGTCCAGATTGTACCAATATGACATTGCAGGGGGGATTGTTTGAAAACATGGTTTCAATGTCCTCTTGGTCCATTGGTCAAATTTATCCACTGTTTAAAGCATCTGTACAAGTTCTCTTCACTCATGCAAGAATGAACGACGGGTAGCGTGGTTAAAAGGTTGGCCTCCCATCCAATCGACCTGAGATCAAAACCTGGACGGCGCAACAGCACAAACTATATTTTATAATGCTTTTTAAGCTAAAACAGTGGACGGACAGATCGCGTAGCGCTTTTGCTTTATTTAAGCGATGAACAACGACGAGCTTTCCCAATTGAGTTTCTATAGCGATCGTACATGATGTGCTTTATTAAAGGTGCTTTTCAAGGTGAGAACAGTACAATATAAGAAGTATGTTGGCCTATTGTTTAGCATCCTTCACCTAGTTTTCAACACAAGCCTTGAGCTTGGACCTCAATAGAGGTGGTGTTTCTTCTAGCACATGGGGCAGCCATGGTGCTAACTTGAAGCATGTTGAAGAGCAGCTATGGAGTTCTTCTTGGTGATTCTTCTTGGAGAAGATGGAGGGTGTGCTCACACTCTAGATCATGGAGAGGAGGTTATCTCTTGTTCATGGAAAGAAGACTTGGCCATTAGCAGCTTGATGGTGAGATCGGCCGTCTACATGTTGTAGTTGAAGATTATCTTCTACATGAAGATTTTGGGCTACTTCAAAGACATTGGATGGTGTTTAACATAATATTTACATCTTATGTTAAATATTCAGGTACATATTCTCTTTATCCACACAAGTACTACTTGAATTTTATGGAGGTATTAGCATCCATATCAGGAGGAGTCCTATTCGGCATAGGTACAAGAGAAACAATACGTATATGCTTTATGCATATTTGGATGAGATGTTTGAGAAGGTGTGTTCACATGAGTTTGAGGATTTGCAGCAACAAACTTGTTAACACTCTTTGCTACTTTATAAGTATGTGATATTTTCACACACGTATCTGACTTAGGGTCTTCCATAGCCCAAGGTTAGATGAGGGTTTGTTGATTATCAGTTTCACACTGATCCTTCCTCTTTCAGACACTCATATACACTCTTCTATAACCTATTAGGTCTCATATCTCATGTATATTCAGATTTCTGCCCATACATTTGAATATGTTTGTTACATTTGTACATTCACTCATTCATCTATTTCTCATCACATAGAGTGGTTGAGAGTTTTTCTCCCGCATTGTATATTGAACATTGGTATATATGATACTATGAGTAAGCGATGGCTTATGTAACACCTTAAACATGTTGTCTATTCTTTCTCTATCATTGTCTCATCATTTGTATGATTAAGTTGTGGTATGATCATGTTTTGTCAATATTTGAAGATTGCTAGATTCTATGTTGAATATCCTGGACCTATGGAACCATGGACCTGTGACATGAGCCAAGGGCCTACCTCATTTCCAACAGTTCTGGAACTTGATTCGGCACAGGTTTCCATAGCTGAGGTTTTACTTTGGGCAGCTCTTCTAAAGTGAGATGACATTGAACCTTAGTGTTCTTCACGACCTCAGTGTTTCTTGGAACCATCGAGTCTTCGTTTCTGATCAATATTGTCGGAGCTCTGATCTAGAGAGATTCAGATTCCCATGGGCCTATGAACTATGACAACTCTTATAAAGAATTGGATTCAAATTCTAACCTTTCTTCTTCTTATTGCTCTACTTGGTCTCCATAAATAGATGGATGTCTTGTGGAAATTGATAATGAATGCCATCAATCTCAAGAATAGGATGGGGATTATCCTTCTCCTTGGCCCATTTCTCTTCTTGTATTTCTCACAAGAACTTTTGAGAATGCTGTTGAATTGAAAGAGGTTCCCATCATCTATGGAGTTAGGAACATAGAATTTCTTTGGTGGTGAGATTTCTCTTTCTACAATTGGTTGAGCTTGTGGAGGTAAATAAACTTGTGATTTATTTACCAACTACTCAAATCTATCTAGTAAGCCCTGGAAGTGCAACCTAGTGTAATAGAATTTATCTGATTGAATAATTTATTGGTCCCAAACATAGATTGAGCTAGTTCCACCATCTTTATGCACATTTGTGTCCATTCAATCTCTAAATCTGCTCTAGGGTAGCTCTTGTCAAGGTTTGCAGGTGTTGGCCATTCTTGAAGTCGAGCCTGGTATGCCTTGAACATCATGATGTCCAAGTCTTCTGGGATTGGATCTGCAAGAACAAATCCTAGTTGTGGTCTATTTACAATGGTTGGTGGGGTGGGATGAGGTGGTGTGGATGGAGTTTTGGCATATGAGGGATTTTGAGAGGCAACATCGTCTATTTTTGTTTTCTCGTCTTTCAAGATTTCCTCTAGTTTGGATAACTTTTTGGTCCACTTACTATTGGCCTTCTCCCTAGTATCCTTCCATGTTCTTGTTTTTCTCTTACTAGGCTCTCTTGACTCACTTGGCTCTAATTGCTCAACTGGTTTAGCTTGTTGTAAGGCTTGTGCCCTAGTAACTGCTTGTATAGGAGCCACATTACTACTACTGGAACTTGAATCCCTTACTAAGCCTACTACATCAATGGGTGTAACCTTGGGTGCACTAGAGGGATTGTTGGAACAATCTCTCGGGAGCTTTTCTTTGCCACACTCAAGACAAAAGCCTTGTATTGTGATGTTCTGCCCTTGTCTCGGAGCTGGTGGGTGGGGACATTCGCAAATGACATGGTTGCCCTGATTTCTAAAACATGGTCCTCTAGGGGCTTGTGGTCTTGCTTGTTTCACTTGGGGGCCGGCCTTAGGATTTGTGTACATGAGATTAGCATATTCCGATCCATAAGGGTTTTCATTTCCCTCATAATCATAGTATTGCTTCTCGTAGCTCTGGTGATATTCCATCGGGCTTGCCTCATAACAGTATGAATCTCCTTGGGTTTGATCAAAACTATGATTTGTTGTTTCAGAACTGGTCAAAGGTGTCACTCGTACTAAGGCTTTTTCTAGATTTTGTTCCAGTTGGGCGTACTTTAATAGAACTACATTCTGTGGGTGAGGTGGTTGTTGTCCTAGTGTAGGTTGAGGTTGGCCATATCCTCCATGTTCATATGGTCTAGTTGCTCCTTGTGGTCCTAGATATGGGTTATACCTAGGAACTTCTCTACCTTGTTCTCTAGGAGGGTATCTGTATGGCCTATATTGGGGTGGTACAAACGGAGCTTGTTTGAAACTATGTATTAAGGATGATGAATTGTGCTTGATCCCTCACTTAGTGAATTCCCCAATAAATTCTTGGAAGAATTGTTTGATATGGCCAAAGCAATTCGGATCCAAGGATTAAAACCAAGTTAAGGCCATTCTCGTGAGGGTTAGCCCAAAGGATTCATATTGCATGAAAAATTCATCCATTTGCTCTGCTCGCAACACTTTCTTGAATTCTGTAATGTGGTCATAGGGCACTCTCGTATCATAACGATTTTGCATACATTTGGCCACTTGGATCGGTCTGAGTCCTCTGCCTAGCTCTGATGATCGAATTATGATGGGAATAGCGGGTTTTACTAGGTGCATTCTAGCTCCTACACCTTGGGGTGGTTTTGACCTAAAGGTGCGTCCATTCATATTTCCCATTCCATGGCTAGTTTGGCTGTGGGGGTTAATTCTTGGCATGGTGAATTTCACTTGTGGTCTATTGGGCATACAACATTGGCTTGTTTTCCTGACATCGCATTTGCGGTTCTTTGTTGAGTCTGGAATGGGTTTTGTGAGGTAGTTGCCTGATCTCAGGGAGGGAATATATGTAGACCCACGTACTTTAATCTCAACCCATCCACTTCATCGATAGGCCATTATCTCCTTTGATTTTGGTCTAGGTATGTAACTCTAGATGGATTTTCTAGATCCCTTAACTCGTATATAGTTGTTAGTTCCTTGTCCCTCTAACTCTCCTCTATTTTTAATTTGATCAGGGTTTTCGATTACTACATAGATCTTGTTGGGATAGATGGATGGACACTTAAAGGTGATGAGTAGGTATTGCCAAATCCTGCTTTGTACCAGCCCTTTTGTGTTTCATAGTTGATATGTGGACCCTCTTAGCTTTCTAATGACACCATAAAAGTGCATATGTACTTTGGAAATTATGTATGAAAAGATTTTAAACATACTAGTTCATGAATGAATTCTCCAAGAAAACTTTCTATTTTTGATAATACACATGTTGCTTGTAATGCTCAGTACAACTAGTATAGTAGGAATTGGAAAAATTCCTTTTAGGAGTATCTAATTAGCTTAGTAAGCTAATGATTCCAAGTGGAATCACTTGAAATGATCAACTATGCACAGAGAAATCAATTTAGCAAAATTATCTTTACCCCGGATTTTTTAGGACCTCTACAGGTATTGAACCATGAGTGCTTCGATGCTGATTTCTCTCATTATGCTTAATAGATTTTCTTCAAACCTTGATAACATGTAGATAACTTGGAGCTGATTCAAACAAGCAATAGATCAAGTTGACAGTAGAAAGTAGATATAGCAGAGATGTCATGAATGATCAATGTAAGTATCTTGTATTAATGAACAATGTTGTACAATGTCATAGGCTTGACAATCACAGCCTTATGATGAAGAATGTTGTAGGCTTTACACACAAACTAAATGACATGAAGAGATCGGGAAAAATGATCACTACCGGCGACTTTTACAAGAGAATATATATAGATGTTTCTTCCTCATTTGAATTTTGAATTCAGATTTTGGCTCTCTCTAAAAGTAAGCCTTCATTCTAGGAGATATTCCCTCAATATGTTAGCTCCTTTTCTAACTAACAATCCACGACTTTTCTTGGTAGATGATTACAAAGGTTCTAAAGTCAAAGAATGACTTTTACAAAAAGGTAAAGTAGTAAATATCCACTAGCAATTGTTCCCATGGAACTTCGTATGTGTATGGGCTACAAGCCAAATGTGTAGGCTTATGATTTGCACCAATAGCTCCCCCTCAAGCCAAACATTTTGGTTTGGTCTTCACCTTTGATCTTCCTAAGTGTCCTGCAATCCAATCATTGATTTGAATCTGCAAAGTTTTGTACCATCTAATGCTTTAGTCAACAAATCTGCACATTGCATATTAGTTGATACATATGACAACTGAATATCCTTGATTAATAACTTCTCTCTCACATAATGATAGTGGACCTCTATATGCTTGGTCCTAGCATGATAAATAGGATTAGCTACAAGGTGTAATGAACTTGTATCATCTCCAAAGATTATTGGAGATGTAGTGTGTAAACCCAATTCTGTATACAACAACCTGATCCATATGGCCTCTTGAGTGGCATTTTCCAATCCTCTATACTCTACCTCTGTAGAAGATAAAGCAAGAGTAGGTTGCTTCTTTGAAGACCATGGTATTGGCTTATCACCTGCAAATGAAATGTATCGTGAGGTACTCCTCCTGTCATCTTTGCATCCTGCCCAATCTGCATCTGAATGTCTAAGTCTGAAGTATAAGGGAAATACAAACCATGATGTTGAGTACCCTTGAGGTACTTCAAGATTCTTTTGGTAGCCTCCATGTGAGGTGCCCTAGGCTTGTGCATAAACTGACTTAGCACATTAACTCCATAAGCAATGTCTATCCTTATCACCGTAGCATAATTCAAGCTATCCACTATGCTTTGGTAACCTGCAATGTTCTCAAGTACATCACCTTCATGTGCACTTAACTTTAGGTTTACCTCCATTGGAGTACTTGCAACTTTGGCATCCTGCAAATGATACTTCTTCAACATACCCTGTATATACTTTCTCTGAGTAATGGAAATTCCAAAGTGAGTATAGACTAACTCAAGTCCAAGAAAACACTTTAGTAATCCAAGATCACTAATTTTGAATTCCTTCATCATCTAATTCTTGGTCTGTTTGATGCGATTGGCATCATTACCTATAAGTATGATATCATCAACATACACACATAGGTATATTACCTCTGAATTACTTCTCTTGATGAATAGAGAAGTATCTGCTTTACTCATGACAAAACCTTGGTCCTGAAGATATGTGGTCAACCTATGGTTCCATGCCCTAGGTGCCTGCTTCAATCCATATAGAGATTTATTCAATTTGCATACATATGTTACCTTGTTTGGATCCTCATAGCCAGGAGGTTGTGACATGTACACCTCCTCTGAAATCCGTCCATTCAGAAATGCATTTTTTACATCCAACTGATACATGTTCCAATTCTTAGATGCAACCACACTTACCAATACCCTGATGGTTGGAATTTTGGCCATAGGTGAGAAGGTTTGTTCATCATCAATGCCTTGGGTTTGTGCAAAACCCTTAGCCACAAGTCTTGCTTTGTACCTGCTTATTGAGCCATCAAAATTTCTTTTTATCTTATAGATCCATCTAGATCCAAATACCTTCATAGATTCCTTCTTGGGTACTAGTTCCCAAGTTTCACTTTCTTTGAGTGCTTCAATCTCTTCATCCATAGATTCCTTCCATTTTGCCTTGGTCTTGGCTTCTTCAAATGTTTCTGGTTCTTCAATTGATAAATCTTTAGCAGGATAAACATAGTGTTTAGTAACAAGAGAGGTGTCATATCCATATCTGATTCGCTTCTTGCTCTCCCTTTGTGATTGTTGATGTATGAAACACCACAAGAAATGAATTAATGTGACACTAGAACACCTCTATGGTCACCATTAACTCATTGCCACTCCAAACTTTGAGAAATGATAGCCTAAAGTGAGAACTTTGCTTCTACAAAAATTCATAGTCACCGAAATGACATACCTTCAGTATTTTGCTAATTTCTCCTAGCTCACATATTATTTCTCCATGAAACTTTATAGGCTGAAACTAGAAGAGTAGAGCTTTCCAACAAGCTATCATATGCATCAAAGGGATCTCTAGAACTCAAGTTATGGCTCTCACAAGATGACCCTATATGACCTTCCAAAATAGAAAATCTTTCCTGTTTTAGTAAAAGCGCCTGTTTAAAATTAGAATTCGATGCCTAGCATCGACTTGCAACGAGAATTCGATGCCGGGCATCAAATTGGAGTGTTTTTGGTCACTTTTCAGCAGGGATTCGATGCCGGGCATCGACTTCCCGCATAAAACCTTGACCTTTTGGACACCAAAACTATAGGTGATTTCATGCACACTTAAAATATGACTTATCAACTGGAATTTGATGCCAGGCATCGAGTTGCTCCAACAACATCATGTTTTCAAAACACTTCAGTACTGAATGAAAAATATAAATGAAAATATGACTTATCAGCAGAGATTCGATGCCAGGCATCGAGTTGCTTGGAAAACTTGATCTTTTTAACTCATCACACAGTAGGCAAGCATGGAGATGATGGAGAGAGACTCATACACAGAACTTTACTCAGTTCTTTCTCATAGCTATGAAAACTCAGAAGTTTTACACATGCTTTCTCACTCAGAGAAGCGCGACTATACACAGTCGTATAAATGAACTCCTTCTTCTACTTCTTCTCTCTATTCTCTCTCTCCGCGTCAGTTGATACAAACTAACTTATATAGATTTTCGTATTCTCGTGATTTTAAAAAACTTCTAGAACTAAAGTGAACTAACTTTACAAGTATAATACACTTGTGAATTTGTCCCTTCACATAGGCATGAGGTTTTTCTTCCTAAGATTTGACCTTCAAATACATGTCTAATTAGTGAGTGTTTCTCCAACAGCTCCCCCTCAATCACTAATTGACATTCCCTGTTTCTTCATATCATCTTTTTTTCTTTTACTTCTGCCATGCTTTTGAATCTGCTGGTCTTCACACCATCCAAGCTCTTTGTCATTATGTCTGCTAACTGATCTTTAGTAGAAATGTACTCCACTTCAATCTCCTTCTCCATTACCTTTTCTCTGAGAAAATGATATTGTATCTCTATGTGCTTTGTTCTTGCATGAAATACTGGATTTGCTGCAAGATAAAGTGAACTCATATTATCTCCATGTATTGTAGGTGTACCTTGATCAATGCCTAAGCTCTTGAACAATGTCTGCATCCATATGACTTCCTTAGCTGCTTCCACAAGTCCTTTGTACTCTACTTCAGTTGATGATAATGCTACTGTATGTTGTTTCTTTGAACACCAACTTACAAGCTTATCACCAATGTATATCATGTAACCATGAGTTGATCTTCTGTCATCTTGGTTACCTGCCCAATCTGAATCACTATAGGCTCTCAACTTCAAATCTGATGTAAAAGGATAATATAATCCTTCCTTTATAGTTCCTTTGATATATCTGAGAACTCTCTGACCTGCAATCCAATGTGGGTCCTTTGGACAATGCATGAATTGTGACAAAACTCCCACTGCATAACTAAGATCAGGTCTTGTTAGTGTAGCATAAATCAAACTACCCACAAGAGATTGATACTTCCTCATATCTTTGTAGTCTGCACCATCATATTTACTGAGCTTGTGATTAACTTCAAGTGGAGTTGAAGCTTCTCTGCAATTTTCCATATCAAACTTCTTCAACAAGTTCAGAAGATACCTTTCTTGTGACACATATATGCCATGATCTGTATAAGTAACTTCCATTCCAAGAAAGTATGATAACTTTCCTAGGTCACTGATCTTGAATTCTTTTTCAAGTAATCTCTTTACCTCCTTGGTTCCTTCATCTGAAGTACCTGTGATTATAATGTCATCTACATAAATACAAATGTAGATTGTACCTTCCTCTGTTCTTTTGATAAGTAGACTTGAATCTACTTTTGAACTTTGATATCCAAGATCATTGAGATACTTCACCAGTCTATAGTTCCAAGCTCTTGGAGCTTGCTTCAATCCATACAATGCTCTTCTCAACCTGCAAACAAAATTTGGATGCCTGGAATCTATAAACCCTTGAGGTTGTTCCATGTATACCTCATCTGATATGTATCCATTCAAGAATGCATTCTTTATATCTAGTTGACTCAAAGTCCATCCTTTTGAAGCTGCAATAGCAATAATTTTCCTTATAGTTGACATCTTAGCTACAGGACTGAATGTCTCATCATAATCTATGCCATAGGTCTGGGCATAGCCTTTCACCACCAATCTAGCTTTGTATCTGGCTATACTTCCATCTGCAAGCTTCTTCACTTTATAAACCCATTTATTTCCAATTACTTTCTTACCATTTGGTTTAGGAACAAGTTCCCATGTCTTGTTCTCCTCCAGTGCATTGAATTCTTTCTTCATTGCTTCTTCCCATTGCTTCTTACCTTTAGCTTCATCATAGTTATGAGGTTCTTCATCATCTTTCACCATATATGCATAGTTCTTCTGAGTTATGTAAGAAGTATCATAAGAATACCTTTCTGGTTGTCTTCTAGTCCTGCTTGACCTTCTTGGTTCACATTCTTCATAAGTTTCTGGATACACCTCTTCATCAAATATAGGAGCTTCTTCATTTCTTCTTGTTAATCCACTTGTGGATGTACTTGCTTGCATATAGTCTTCATCTCTATTCACCTGCACAATTGATTTTCCTTTCTCACATCTTCTTACCTCTTCTTCAAATTCTTCAGCTGTGTGACTTTGATCTGCATACCAACTTTTATGTTCATCAAATGTAACATCTCTAGAAACAATAAATTGTTTGGTTAGAGGATTCCACAATCTGTAACCCATCTGCTTTTCATCATAACCAATGAACACATATTTTTCTGCCTTTGGTTCAAGTTTATGCCTAAGCTGTGATGGCACATAAGCATATGCAATTGATCCAAACACTCTACAATGATCTAGTGTTGGTTTCTTACCCCACCAAGCTTCATATGGAGTCATTCCATTTAGAGCTGCACATGGTAATCTATTCACAAGATATGTGGCTGTATTTACAGCCTCAGCCCAAAGATAATTTGGACAGTTCTTCTCCTTTAGCATAGCTCTAGCAAACTCAACCAAAGTCCTGTTCCTTCTTTCTGCTACACCATTTTGTTGTGGTGTATACCTGCAGGTTATTTCTCTCTTAATACCCGCATTCCAAAGATAATCATTGAACTCTTGGGAGAAATATTCTCCCCCTCCATCAGACCTCAGTCTTTTAAGCTTTTGACCTGTGACTCTCTCTGCATATGCATGAAAATGCTTGAAAGCTCCAAACACTTCTGATCTTTCCTTCAAAACATATAATGTTATCCATCTTGTAGCATCATCAATGAAAAGAACATAATACCTTGAGCCACTGATAGATCCTTCTTTTGTTGGTCCCCATACATCTGTATGAATGAGCTCAAGTATTCCATCATGTTTGAATCCTTTCTTCTGAAATGGTAACCTGTGTGCTTTACCCATTTGACATGCTTCACATTTATAAACCATATGTTGACTTTGCACATTTGGTAATCCTAGTATAGACTGATTAGCAACCATAGCTTTAATTCCTCTTTCATTGAAATGACCTAATCTCTTATGCCAGAGATCAAGTTCTGTAATCACTGCTTCACCATGTGTGAGCAAAGCTTGACCAATGTTCCCTTGCACTCTTAAAGTAAAGAGTCTACCTTCTTTCTTACGAGAGACAATCTGATTATATCCATTCTCTGGATCTTCCACAAATACTCCTTCATTTGTAAACTTGACTTGAAAACCTTTTTCAACTATCTGTCCCACACTAATCAAGTTTTTAGGTATTGTAGGAACATACAAAACATTGGTTAGCAAATCTGCTCCACTCTTGCATTTCACTTTTCCAATTGAATGTACACTATGTCTTGTATTATCACCAGTTTGAACTGTGTGACTAGAAATGCCTTTTTCCAATTCTGACATCAATTCTATGTTTCCTGACAAATGATTAGAACATCCAGAGTCAATGTAAAATACCTTTAGATCTTCTTTATCTGATGTGCTGATTGAGTTCATCATCAATGATGTATGACTTTCATTCTGTGTGTCATTTGCATAGTTGTAGTAGGTGGTGTTGTAGGATTGATTCTGTCCCCAACTTCTTCCTCCACCTCTACCATAGCCTCCTCTTTGACTTTGTCTACCTCTTTGAAAATTACTTTGATATCTTCCACCTCGGCCTCTGCTATTGTAGTTTTGATTCTGGTTTGATCCTTGTTGGTTGTGCCAACAGTCATGAGCCAAATGATTACTCAATCCACAAATCCAGCAAGCCTTTTTGTTGTTATTTTGATTACCTCTTCCTCTTCCAAAGCCTCTTGCTCTTCCTCTGCCAGTGCCTTTACCTCTTGCATAATAAGCTTGAGAACTAGACTCCTCTTCATCCTTTGCTTTACCTTTATCTCCTTTCTTCTTGTTCTTCATGTACATTGCAGAACTTTGTCCTTTATCTCCATCTCCCTTCAAGTCTTGCTCATATGTGAGCATCAAACCAAGCAACTGGTTCAAATCTGGAACATAATGATTTAATGAAAGTTCTGTTGATAAGACAAAAGGTTTCCACCTTTCATCCCCTCTCAAACCTGCAAGTAGCTGAGCAATCAATCTGTGATCTTCAACATCTTCATCTATGGATCCAAGACTATCTGCAAAATCCTTCATCTTAGTGACATAATCACTAATACTTTGACTTGGCTTCTTCTTGAATGTTGTAAACTCTGACCATAGACTTGCTTTCCTTGCTTTAGTAGTACTTTGGAAATGATACTCCAATGCATTCCATATATCTTCAGATGATTCCAATCCTCTGATGTGTGGTAGCAAATGATCAGAGATTGTATTGTAGATGTAGGCTTTTGCACTTGCATCCTTCTTCTGCCAATGCTTTAAAGCATCTAGTTCTTCTTTCTTTGGTCGGCTTTCATCTTCGAATACTGGCTTCTCTTCTTCACCTGTAACATATATCATGAGATCCTTACTCATAAGTAAGGCTTCCATTCTCATTACCCATGCGGGGTAATTATCTCTGTCCAGTTTGTCAATGGACATATGATTTGCTATAGTTCTTTCCTTCTGCTGCAACCTGTGAGCTTAAAGGATAAAGGATAATACCTTTTGAAGTTCTTTGTGTATGAGGATACTTTTGAAGTAACCTCTTGATGCCTTGTGTCTTCAAATGCTTCACTTTTCAAACTTCAATGGAAAACTTTTACAAAACTTCTCGTACCTTTGTCGTCTTCTGTTCTCGAGAATCTTTCTGCTCTAATACC
The DNA here is from genome assembly GCA_020310875.1 of Ceratopteris richardii. Lineage (NCBI taxonomy): Eukaryota > Viridiplantae > Streptophyta > Polypodiopsida > Polypodiales > Pteridaceae > Ceratopteris > Ceratopteris richardii. The sequence goes on from CM035432.1 coordinate 131,953,746, forward strand.
ACTTGTTGATGTATGAAACACCACAAGAAATGAATTAATGTGACACTTGAACACCTCTATGGTCACCATTAACTCATTGCCACTCCAAACTTTGAGAAATGATAGCCTAAAGTGAGAACTTTGCTTCTACAAAAATTCATAGTCACCGAAATGACATACCTTCAGTAGTTTGCTAATTTCTCCTAGCTCACACATTATTTCTCCATGAAACTTTATAGGCTGAAACTAGAAGAGTAGAGCTTTCCAACAAGCTATCACATGCATCAAACGGATCTCTAGAACTCAAGTTATGGCTCTCACAAGATGACCCTGTATGACCTTCCAAAATTGGAAATCTTTCCTGTTTTAGTAAAAGCGCCTGTTTAAAATTAGAATTCGATGCCTAGCATCGACTTGCAACAAGAATTCGATGCCGGGCATCGACTTGGAGTGTTTTTGGTCACTTTTCAGCAGGGATTCGGTACCGGGCATCGACTTCCCGCATAAAACCTTGACCTTTTGGACACCAAAACTATAGGTGATTTCATGCACACTTAAAATATGACTTATCAACTGGAATTTGATGCCAGGCATCGAGTTGCTCCAACAACATCATGTTTTCAAAACACTTCAGTACTGAATGAAAAATATAAATGAAAATATGACTTATCAGCAGAGATTCGATGCCAGGCATCGAGTTGCTTGGAAAACTTGATCTTTTTAACTCATCACACAGTAGGCAAGCATGGAGATGATGGAGAGAGACTCATACACAGAACTTTACTCAGTTCTTTCTCATAGCTATGAAAACTCAAAAGTTTTACAGATGCTTTCTCACTCAGAGAAGCGCGACTATACACAGTCGTATAAATGAACTCCTTCTTCTACTTCTTCTCTCTATTCTCTCTCTCTCCGTGTCAATTGATACAAACTAACTTATATAGATTTTCGTATTCTCGTGATTTTAAAAAACTTCTAGAACTAAAGTGAACTAACTTTACAAGTATAATACACTTGTGAATTTGTCCCTTCACATAGGCATGAGGTTTTTCTTCCTAAGATTTGACCTTCAAATACATGTCTAATTAGTGAGTGTTTCTCCAACAGTGATCTCCTAATTGCTTCGTTGGAAGATTCTGGTATATCTTCCAATTTATTCATCTTTAGTTTACCTTTGGACTTCCATGATTTCAACTCTTCAAGATTGATAATATCTTCATCATCTGAATTGATCTCTTCATTCTGAGTAGACTCCTCCTTGGTAAGGCTTGGAAATTCCTCTTCCAAGTCATAAGGTAGCTTTACCTTCCTGCATTCACTATCAAAACAAGACTCATTTTCATCAAAGACAAAATCTCTACTGACCATGAATCCCTTGTTTGAAGGATTGTAGAACCTGTATCCTTTCTGATTTAGATCATATCCAATGAAGATACACTTCTCTGCCTTAGGGTCTAGCCTACCTCTTATCTGAGAAGGGATATGCACATATGCTACACATCCAAAGATCCTGCAATGATCAAGTGAAGGTCTTCTACCATGCCATGCTTCATAAGGGGTTATCCCATCAAGTGATTTGGATGGTAACCTATTTATAAGGTAAGTGGCAATAGATACACTCTCTGCCCACAAATAGTTAGGTAGTTTTTTCTCATTTAACATTGACCTAGCTGTTTCAACAATCAATCTATTTCTTCTTTTTGCTACCCTATTCTGTTCAGGAGTATACCTTGATGTAATTTCTCTCTTAATTCCTCTGTCCTGCAAAAATGCATCAAACTCAGTTGAGAAGTACTCACCTCCTCCATCTGACCTTAGCCTTTTTAGATTTCTCCCTATTTGGTTCTCAACAAGTGCAAGATACTTTTTAAAACGATTGAATACTTCATCTTTGTGCTTCATAAAGTACAATACAGTCCACCTATTGTAGTCATCATGAAAGATACATAATACCTTGATCCAGAGATTGAGGAATCCTTGCTTGGTCCCCATACATCTGTATGAACAAGTTCTAAGTAGTCCTCATGCATGTAGCCTTTCCTTGAGAAGGGTAACGTGTGAGACTTTCCAAACGGACAAGCATCACATTTATAAATCATGTGTTGCTTGGATACATTAAGTATCCCAAGCACACATTGATCTCTGCATGTTTGTTTCAAGGTTCTTTCACCTACATGCCCTTGTCTTTTATGCCGAATTTCAAGCTCTAATAATGTTTGATCTTTATAACTATAGAGTGTAATGTTCCTTGTATCTTCAAGTTCAAAAGTGAAAAGTCTACTTGTCTTTTCTCCTTTGGCAATTGTCTTGAACCCATGCTTGGGATCATCCACAAATGCTCCATATTGGTTGAATCTAACCTGCAAACCCTTGTCCACAATTTGTCCAACACTCATAATATTCTTGGTAATAGTAGGTACATATAGAACCCTACTCAACAGATTTTTGTTCCCATCTGAGGTCTTAACATTTCCAACTTTGATTACTGAGTGCTTGGTGTCATCACCTATTTGTACCTGATGCTTACCCTTTGGTTCTTCAAGGTCAGAGAGAAGAGCTACATAGCTTGCTACATGATTTGAGCATCTGGAGTCAATGTAGAAGAGATGGTCATCATTTATACCTAGTTTTGAAGTCATGTTCATAATCAGAAGAGAGTCTTCTTGCTCCTCTGTGTAGTTGTAATCCTTTCTAGATTTTTATCCTCCTTGGTAGTTGCCATTGTAGTTGTTGTAGTTGTTGTTATATCCTTGGTGGTGATTGAATCTACCTCTTGATTGTGTGTATCCATCTCTTTGATAACATCTACCTCTCAGATTCTTGAAGTTCGTGAAATACTCATCTGTAGTATGATTTGATAAACCACAAATATTAGATGGTGAGGAGATATAAGGTCTCCCCCTACCTTGCTTACCTCCTCTGCCCCTTAATCTTGATGATCTACCTCTCCCTGCATAGTTGGCTTAGGAGGTAGTCCCTTCATCATCTATCTTCTTGTTCTTGTCTTTCTCCTTAGACTTATTCTTATCAGGATATAGGGTAGAAGAGCTATTACCTCTTGATGAGTCTCCATTCTTGTTGAGCTTGGCTTCATGGGTGAATAATTGCCCCATGAGTGTGGTAAGGTATGGAATCTGCATGTTCATGTATAGATCCATGGTAGTTGTGAAGCTCTCCCATTTGTCATCTGCTTTAATACCATTGATCACTTGTCTTACAATCTGATCTTCTTCAATCGTCTCCTATGCTTCCCAACTGATCTGCTACATCTTTGACTTTGGTCACATACTCTCAGATAGCTTGCTTAGGTTGTTTTCTTTGAGTTGTGAATTCAATCCACAACTGATTCTTCCTGGCCCTTGTGTTGGAAGAGAAGTAAGATGACAATGTTCCCCAAGTCTCTTAGATGTCTTACAATTCCTAATATGTGGAAGAAGAAAATCAGAGATTGAGTTGAGTAAATAAGACCTTTCTAATGCATCCTTGGCACACCATGTGTTGAGTCTTTCATGCTCTTCGCTTGTAGATTGTCCTTTGCTTCTTAATATGGGCATTTGCTCATCCCCTGAGATGTATCCATAGAGGCTCCTTCCTTGTAGATATGTCTTCATCCTTAGAGATCATGCTTGATAGTTGTTCCTGTCCAATTTATCAATGAATGAAGGAAAACCATCTCCCATTTTACCTTAACTTTGCTCTGATACCATTGTTGGGATAGATGGATGAACACCAAGGTGATGAGTAGGTACTGCTGAATCCTGCTTTGTACCAACCCTTTTGTGTTTCAGAGTTGATATGTGGATCCTATTAGCTTTCTAATGACACCATAAAAGTGCCTATGTACTTTGGAAATGATGTATCAAAAGATTTGACAGACTAGTTCAAAAATGAATTCTCCAAGAAAACTTTCTATATTTGATGATACACCTACCGCTTGTAATGCTCATTACAACCAGTACAGTAGGAATTGGAAAAATTCCTTTGATGAGTATCTAATTAGCTTAGTAAGTTAATCATTCCAAGTCGAATCACTTGAAACGATCAACTATGCACATGCCACCACTATATGCACTTGCTTGATGATAGAGATTTAATCTCACTCATTGCAAGTCCCTAAGCCCTTGTGAGCTTAGGTACACATGTTTTTTACACTCTTGTTAGGGATGTCGGCCTCAATAAAATCCTACATGATATTTAAAGCTTTTTTGTGAAGGTAATGAGTGTGAAGAAGTGATTTCAGTAGCCTTGTCAAGTCAAAACATCTCTTACATCTATTACTTCATACACTCTTGTGTGTGATAAGTTTTTCGGATTAGGTTGAGAGTGGAGGAGTTATGGTTAGGAAGTAGGAGAGAGGGTTTGGAGATAGATTAGATCACTTAACTCCCAAAAAAACCAAGAACTTTTCATTTTTTTTCTTGAATCTTAGGCCCAACCAGAGACTATAAAAAACAAAAACTCACCACATTCCAATCACTTGTGTTCTTGCAAGTATCATTGAGAGCATGAGATGATATGTACCATGAGTCCTGTATCATTGAGAACTCTAGGTTTAGCAAGCATCTAAACACCAAAAACTTGAAGACATTATCTTTGGGGTGAGCACTACAATATGGAAAAATCAAATTTGTGCTTGATCACTCATACAGGCGAATGCAACACCCACCGAGTATCGTGAGGTGCAAATAGGGAGAAATTGAAACGATTTTCTAGCTAGAGACACATAGAGGTGATAACGAGAGAACAAGGAGCACACACATATAAACAATTTTAAATTTGTATTGCAAAAAGTCCAAGTATCATAATTGGTCGAGTTTGTTATTGCAATACCAGATTCTCGTGTGTTGGGATACTTGGAAGGTATCGTGCATCGATGATACCTTACTCTGAGTGTATCACAATACTTAAGTATCATGTATCATCTCGTCGAGTATGACGATTGCCTACTATCGTGTATCATCGATTCTTCTTAAGTATCATGTATCACGATCGAGGTTGTGTCGTGTATTGTCTTGTTGTGTATTGTGTATCACCAATACTTTCAAGTATTGTATATGGAGATAATTGTGTCACGTATTGTGAAGTCTAGTATCATGTATTGTGAAGTCTGATATCATGTGTCGTGGACTTATTAAGTATCGTGTATCATTGCTCTCTATCATGTGTCATCAACACTTTCCCAAGTATCATGTCTTGTTTTTAGATCAAATATCGTAGACTCGAAAGTGAAAATTTAAGGAATTTTACACTCAACCATTGACCCAAGTCACTTCTAAGGCTTGATAGTTGACACTAAGGAACTATTAGGACCCTTGATTGTGAATGAACCTAAGGTTAGGACATGTCCTAAGGATTCAAAGAAGTGTGATATCCTTAGTAGGAAGTGTAACCCAACAAAGTATTCACTCTATTTACTTAGACAATTCTAGTGACTCAAAAGAAGAAACTATTATGGCCTTTGAAGATATGCATAACTCCATCCATTCAATAGAGCTCATGTCAACAATAGAAGGAGAGTATAGGACTTCCCTATATTATATCTCTACAAACTTGCAAGGAGACCCTATATAAGTACTTTAGGATCACTTTTAGGTGAGCATTTGAATTTGAATTAAAATGCTAGACTCCAACAAATGCTATAAAAGATGAATTGAAAAGCCCACATGTTATCTCGAGTTTGTGAGATCATCCCTTTGTTCTTTCATAGTGAAGAGGAGCTCACGCTATAACTCTCTCATCCTACACTCATTGAGCAATGTATTATTGCCAATGATCTTGTAATTATACATGAGTTAATCTATACATGTTCATTACTTCCTACTCACTTGTCTCTATCGCACTCTATCAGAACAATGATTTTGTCTGAGCTGGTTCTCACTGTGTAGTGCAAAATTTTGGATGATTCAAAGCATGTGATCTTTAGCATACTATCTACTTTATTCATACAAAGTTTTTATTATATTGGTTCATTCAATCGTCAGATATTAGTCGAAGATTACTCATGGCTCTCTGACTATGTATGTGCATAAAAGTCGGGAGTGTCTCCATACTTGCTAAACATAATTCTCTATACATGGTTCATCATTTTTGATAATTCCACTCATGCATGGTAGCTCACTAAGTTAGTTGAATTTTTCTAAAAGGAATTTTGCTAATTGTTTCTGTACATAGAGAATTAAGTGAAACACTGAGCATGCATCTCAACCAAAATAGTAAGTTCTGTGCATTGGATCATATGCCTACCTATCTGTTTTGGTCCTATCATTTGTGCATCATCTTCCAAGCAACATATATGATCATTTATGCTTGTTAGCTAACTAAGCAGGTTCATCACACTCTCCAGCCATCAATTGTAGTAGGTGTGAAGCAGGCTTTAGCTACATCATCTCATCTCTTGTGATTATCCACCATATCTCCAAACAGTGGTATAAGAGCAAGTTCAATCAAGATGGGAGATGGTTTTCCATCCTTCATTGAAAAATTAGATAGGAACAACTGTTCATCATGGTCTCTAAGGATGCAAGCATACCTCCAAGGAAGAAGCTTGTATGGATACATCTCAAGAGATGAAGACATGCCAATTCTCAAGAGCAAGAATCAACCAACAAGGGAAGAGAAAGAGAAGCTAACCACATGGTGTGCAAAGGATGCTTTTGCAAGGTCATACATACTAAACTCAATCTCTGATTTCTTATTACCTCATGTTAGAAGCTGTAATACCTCCCAAGAGACTTGGGAAGTGCTTTCATCATACTTGTCCTCCAACACAAGAGCTAGGAAGAATCAATTGTGGATGGAATTCACAACTCTCAAGAAGCAACCAAAGCAAGGAGTAGCCGACTATGTAACCAAAATGAAGGATGTTGCAGACCAACTTGCAAGCATTGGAGAGGAGATAGAGGAATAGCACATAGTGAAGAAGATCATCAATGGGATTATAGCTGATGATAAGTGGGAATCCTTCACCACTGCAATGGATCTCTATATGGATATGCAGATACCTGATCTCAACACCTTTATGGGACAACTCTTCACCCATGAATCAAAGCTCGGCAGAAATGTTGATAACTCAAGAGGTAACCAATCTTCTCCCTCTATACATATAAGAATAAATATAAGGATAAAGGTAAAAGTAAGAAACAAGATGAAGAGGCTAGTACCTCTCAAGCCAATTATTCAGGTAGGGGAAGAGGTACTAGGGGTAGGGGTAGAGGAGGTAAGCAAGGTAAGGGGAGACCCTACAAGAACTCACCATGCAACATATGTGGTCTCAACAAGCACATTACTGAAGAATGTTACAAAAATACAAGGAACCAAAGGGGGAGAGGCTTCCATAGAGGAGGCTATGGTCAAAGAAAAGTCAGGTACAACAATGGTGGAGGAAAATACAACTACAATCAAGGCTACAACAACAACAACTATCAAGGAGGCTTTAGAGGAAGAAGGGACTTCAATAACTACACTGAAGATCAAGAAGATTCTCTGCTCATTATGAACATGACATCGAAGCAAGGTAAATATGATGAGCATCTCTTTTACATTGACTCAGGTTGTTCAAATCATGTGGCAGGGAATGTAGCACTCTTATCTACCCCTAGAAGAACCAAAGGGAAAGCATGAGGTACAACCAGGTGATGATACCAAGCATTCAGTCAATAAAATTGGAAATGTTAAAACATCAGATGGTAGTATGAACCTTCGAAGCAAAGTTCTGTATGTGCCTACCATAACCAAAAATTTAATTAATGTTGGGCAGATAGTAGAGAAAGGTCTACAAGTGAGGTTCACAAAGCATGGAGCATATGTGGAAGACCCCCAACAAGGATTCAAAAGAATAGCCAAAGGTGAGAAGACAGGTAGATTGTTTACTTTTGAAATTGAAGACACAAGGAACATAGCACTATTTAGTTATAGAAACCAAACCATAACTAAGTTGGAAATATGGCACAAGAGGCTAGGGCACATTGGAGAAAGAACTCTCAAGCAAATTTGCAGGGACCAAAGTGTGCTTGGGATTCCTAATGTGACCAAGCATCATATGATCTACAAATGTGGAGCTTGCAAATTTGGCAAAGCTCATAGGCTACCATTTAACAGGAAAGGGTACATCCATGAAGATTATTTGGAGTTTGTACATATTGATGTGTGGGAACCTAGCAAAGATCCATCCATCTCAGGATCAAGGTATTATGTTTCTGTTATTGATGATTACAGTAGGTGGAAAATTCTCTATTATATGAAGCATAAGGATGAGGTGTTTACATGTTTTAAGAAATACTTGGCATTAGTGGAAAACCAAATAGGGAGAAGCTTGAAGAGAATCAGGTCTCATGGAGGTGGTGAGTACTTTTCACATGAGTTTGATCTATTCCTATAGGACAGAGGCATAAAGAGGGAAGTAACAACCAGGTATACTCCTTAATTGAATGGAGTGTTAGAGAGAAGGAATAGGTTAATTCTTGAGGCAGCTAGGTCTATGTTAAATGAGAAAAAATTGCCTAATTATTTGTGGGCAGAGGTTGTTTCTACAACTACTTATTTGGTTAATAGGCTGCCATCCAAATCATTGGATGGAATGACACCATATGAAGCTTGGAATGGTAGGAGACCTTCATTGGATCATTGCAAGATATTTGGGTGCATTGCCTATGCACACATTCCATAAAAAATCAGAGGGAAACTTGAGCCTAAGGTTGAGAAGTGCATCTTCATTGTGTATGATCAAAATCAAAAGGGCTATAGACTTTATAATCCCACTAACAAGGAATTTATGGTTAGTAGGGATGTAGTCTTTGATGAGAATAACTCTTGGTTTGAAGATTATTGCAGGAAAGTTAAGTTGCCATATGACTTGGAAAATGATTTTCCAACCCTAACTCAAGAAGACCAACACCAAACAGTGGACATCAACTAAGAAGATGAGGAGTATGTGGATTTAAAATCTTGGAAATCAAGAGGCAAGTGCAAACACAGGCAATTAGAGAATCTACCTGAGTCTTCCAATGGTCACAAAGCACTTTGTGTACATCACTAAGATTCAATGGCAGAGGAGCTTTCTTCATTTGAAGAGGCCAAGAAGAAGAAAGAGTGGATAGATGCTATGCAGGAAGAAGTGGAAGCATTGCATGAGAATCACACTTGGGACCTAGTTCCCAAGAAACTAGATATGAAGGTAATTGGTTCAAGATGGATATATAAATTTAAAAAGAACTCTGATGGTTCAATAAATAGATACAATGAAAGACTAGTGGCAAAAGGATTTGCCCAAACACATGGAGTAGATTATGAAGAAACATTTTCTCTTGTGGCAAAAATGCCAACAATCAGGGTATTGGTAAGTTTTGCTGCATCCAAAAATTGGAATTTATATCAGTTAGATGTCAAGAATGCTTTTTTGAATTGTTGGATATCAAAGGAGGTGTATATGGCACAACCACAAGGTTTTGAAGATGAAGAAAAAGAAAGTTATGTATGCAAGCTTAGAAAGGCACTCTATGGTCTCAAGCAATCTCCTAGAGCTTGGAACCATAGACTTTTTACCTATTTGCAGGATCAAGGCTTTGTAGAAAGCAAGGCAGATTCTTCTTTGTTTGTGAAGAAGAACAAATCAGAAATCATCTACTTGTGTGTCTATGTAGATGATATCATTTTTATAGGTAATGACTCTAAAGGTATCAAGCAGTTCAAGGCTCAGTTGATGAATGAATTCAAAATCAATGATCTAGGGTTGCTGACCTATTTCCTTTGCTTAGAACTTGTGTATACAAATTCAGGTATATTCATCACACAAAGAAAGTACATAAATGATATGTTGATCAAGTTTAAAATGGAGAACATTAAAGATGCAAGTATTCCTATGGAGATCAATGATAAGTTGAGTTCACATGAAGGACGATATTACAGGGTATCAAAAACTTGTAGGTAGTCTTAATTATGCTACCTTGACAAGAGTGGATATTGCATATGTTGTGAGTACATTAAGTCAATTCTTGCATGTACCAAGGAAGCCACACATGGAAGCTGCAAAGAGGGTGCTCAAATACTTAAAGGGTACAATGAATGAAGGGTTATTCTATCCCTTCACATCTAACATAGATATAAAGTTATACTCTGATGCAGATTGGGCTGGCTCCAAGGATGATAGGAGAAGAACCTCAGGGTATCTATCTTTTGTAGGGTAAGATCTCATTTCATGGTCATCCAAGAAGCAACCAATTTTGGCCTTATCTTCCACATAAGCAAAATATAGAGGTTTGGCCAATGCAACTCAGAAAGCTATGTGGCTTAAGAAATTGTATGCAGATTTAGAGATACATTTCTACACGCCAACTATATTTGGAGATAATACCAAATCACTTCATTTGGTTGCTAACCTTGTGTACCATGCTAGGACTAAGCACATTGAAGTGCATTATCATTATGTTAGAGAGAAATTGCTAAGCAAGGACATCCAGTTAACATATGTGTTAACTCATTTGCAATGTGCAAATTTACTCACTAAAGCATTGGATGGAACAAAGTTGAACAGATTCAAATTGATGTATGGATTGCAAGAGATCAAGGAGCAATGAAGATCAAGCATGTTAGGCTTGAGGGAGAGCTCTTGCTACAATTAGGCCCAAGCCTACATACTTGATGCATACGCATTACCTTGATGTATTAGCATATCAATTGACAAAGCTTCATATGTACTATCTCTTGTAACTTTGAGTATAGTTACTCTTAGTAAAAGTGGAGCAAAATCACGAGGAGTTAGGAAGCATCTAATTCATACCCACTTGGTAGCTAAAATCAAGAGAGAATCAATCCTACACTTTAGGATCACTTTTAGGCGAGCATTTGAATTTGAATTCAAATGCTAGGCTCCAACAAATGCTATAAAAGATGGACTGAAAAGTCCTCATGTTATCTTGAGTTTGTGAGATCATTCCTTTGTTCTTTCATAGTGAAGAGGAGCTCATGCTATATCTCTCTCATCCTACACTCATTGAGCAATGTATTATTGCCAATGATCTTGTAATTATACATGAGTTAATTTGCACATGCTCATTACTTCCTACTCACTTGTCTCTATCACATTCTATCATAATAGTGATTTTGTCTGAGCTGGTTCTCACTATGTAGTGCACCACTTTGGATGATTCAAAGCATAAAATCTTCAGAATGTTGTCTAATTTAGTCATACAAAGTTTACATTGGTTCATTCAATCGTCATATATTAGGTGAAGATTACTCACGGGTTTGTGACTTTGTATGCCCGTAAAAGTCGGGAGTGTCTCCATACTTGCTAAAAATAATTCTTTGTACATGGTTCATCATTTTTTATGATTCCACTCACGAATGTATCTCACTAAGCTAATTGAAGTTCTCGAAAAGGACTTTTGCTAATTGCTACTATACATAGAGAATTAGGTGAAACACTAAGCAGGCCTCTCAACCAAAATAGTAAGTTTTGTGCATTCGATCATATGCCTACCTATCTTTTTTGATCCTATCATTTGTGCATCATCTTCCAAGCAACATATATGCCATTTATGCTTATTAGCTAGCTAAGAAGCTTCATCACACTCTCCAGCCATCGGTTATAGAAGGTGTGAAGTAGGATTTAGCTACACCATCTCATCTCTTGTGATTATCCATCATCTCTCCCAACTGAGAGATGGAAGAAAAGTGAGGAGGATGTCCCTCCCATTGAAGAACTAGGTGCATCTAGGAACCTGCCTAGGATCGAGCAGGAAGAAAATGTGAGAACTATCCAATTTGGATCAGGATAAGAAGGAAGAAACTAGTCTAACTCCACTTCCCAATTATATGATTGAATACAAACAAAGATCCGAATTTTTTCATGCCCCAACAATAAGAGGAGAGGAAAGGAAATTCTCAAAGGAAACATCAACCACCTTGCAAAAGTTGAAGGGAACTAAAGTTCAATGATCAATGACATTATAAGAACTTCTAACAGTCAAGCTGCATCTATGGAAGAGACTAGCCAACCAACTAAATTTGAATGAACCAAATATACATAGCTAGAGAAAGAAGCAATCGTCAAGATACCAATTGATAAAATTGGATCTTTTAGTGAGGGAGAGGAAGGAAATACATGCATGTTGGAACATCAAGCTTACACTATGCTTGAGGTGGATTTGATCTAAATCAAAGGTTATCGCGTCAAAAGAATATCCGTTGGAGGGTTTTTTTTCTTATGCTCATTTATTGTATTTTTTTGAGAGATTTTGGATGGTTCATTTACCGTTGTAAAAGCCTTGAGATTTACACATGTAAAGGTAAAAATATAGAGCCCAAATCCCACAAATTTGGGGTGGTTGAAGTTTCATTCAATCAAGCAATCAATCACCTAAAAGTAGATCAAAATAGATCTTCACTTTTCCTAGATTGTAGGAAAGTGAATTGATTCCCTCCAACAACCATTCCCACCTTCGTTTGAATTCAAAATCCACTTGTAGAAGTCGTGGAACACTCCTAGAGTCTATATAAAGACTTGAAATCACTTGTACAATACATGGCAACAATATACATATTGTGACAATCATTGTCTTGCTCCTTCAATTCTCTGCATCATCTTCTTTGCCAACAGTAATCTTACAGAGGCTGATTCTCTCTCTCTAGAGCTTCAAATTGAGTGCAAGATAGAACATTGGAAAGGTATTAGTGTCTAGTTTATGAATACAAATTTTCATAGCATTTGGTTGATTAGATTGGGAGAAATCTGAGTTTTTCTATCTCGGGGTCAATCTCTATGTATTCTTGAAAAATAGGAAGTACCACCGGTGAATGTCGCATTCATTCCTATAGCATATTTTTCTTATTCCTTATACTTTTGTGCATTCTATACACTCAACCCTATTTGTATCACTCCCATAAAAGGAATTTTTCTAATTCTAATCACGCTGGTCACTATGGGCATTTGAAGTTCATTGTCTCTTCCATAGATAGAAAGTTTTTTGAGCTAGTCGACTTGCGAACCTATCTATTTTGTATCGAATCATTCTCCTTGATGCTCCAAAGTACATAGTGTGTTTCTTTGCACTTATCACATGCTTATAAGGTCTATTTTAGTCTCCATAAGCTCAAGGGCTGATCTTGTGCCGGTTGGCTAGACCAAACTTTGTCGCTTCGAAACACATTTTTCTACCTTCTACAAGCTTCTCCAAGTTCTTTCAATGCCTCCTAGTCATATTTAAAGGATACATGACCAAAGAATTTCTAGATAAAGGAGATGGAGTAGGAATAACAACCAAGAAAATTTTGGAAAAATGTGCAAGTCCAGCTCTACAACCAACTATAATGAAGCTACAACTAGCAGATGGTCATGTAGAACGACCGCTTTAGGACTCCTTGAAAATGTAAACTTGACTACTTGTGGAGTAGCATTTGAACACACTTCAGCTATATGCTAATTTGGCAAGGTGATCAATTATGAGAATAGATTGGGTGTCTGAGTATATGAAGATGGCCTTTGTAGGTCAGTAATCCAATTGCATAACCTTGACCAACCCATTGGATTGGAACATCCAGCGATGACATTTGAAAACGAGGCTTACATAGACAAAGAAGGAACCATATACATAGTCACGAATAAGCCCGACTCAATGAATGAATTTGGTGAGGTGGTAGAAACTATAGACTTAGGAGCGAAAGGACGAGGGAAACAAGTCGAAGAAGCTAGTATGCATAGAGGCAAATCTGTGCTAACAAGAGTGTTGACTCTTAATTGGATGCCCCAGGACAATGGGAGCATAGAGTTGTTTTGGAATGAAGAAACCAATGAAGCATTTTGGAGGTATAAGCTAGAGCATCTTGCGACTGTGGGAGCAATAATGATTTATGAGCTAAAGGACCCAAAGATCCTAAGGAAATATTATACTTAGATGAGACTTTCAAAAGGGTGTATAAATTCTTAGAACATGGCCGTCATGCATATACGTGGGGAAGAGAACTAGTTTTTCCACCGATGAGATCACATGTGTCTAAGGATAATTCGGGTATCGACACATCTCAAGGACATAGAGAGAAGAACAAGGAAGGACCAGAGAATACTTTCATCAACTGCACAGCGAGAGAAAGAACCACTACAAAAGGTGGGGGAGCAGAAAGAGAACAAACTAGGGTAGAGCTCAAAGTTGTAGGGATGACTTCCTCCTACCAAGGCATAGAGACCACCATAGGATTTTGAGGCCCACTCAACTAGTGAAGGCTATGAAGGATTGCTTTGACGGATTCAAAGATCCCTATGAGCATATAGTTGAATTCAAATAGGTGTTACAAGTTGAACAAGTCAAAGACATGTTCACACAATTTAATGCCTCTGGACTCACTCTGAAGGGTGATGCGTTGGATTGGTTTTGACCATTGCACCAACACCAATTTAGAGACATCCACCATATGATGGAGACCTTCATCACAGATTTTTCCAAGAGTGGAATCAGGCATAACACATCATCATTGATACACACGTTCAGAGACCTCAAGAGACACTGAGCATGGCTAGATGTAGATTTAGATGCTACATAGAGCAATGCCCCCCATTGGAACTACCCACTCAAGCTAAGCTGATAGCTTTGTTCATCGACGGTCTATTGAGTGCTAAGATTAGATCATATGTATTCCTGAAGGAGCCAAGGACCTTGTATCAATGCTTGCGCATCTATGCAAACATAGAGGATAACATAGGGGAAGAGCTCAAACTCTCTAAGGCTCATAAAGACTCAGATAACACAACAGAAGCCTCATCTAGAAATTCCAATTCTATAGAGGAATTAGCAAAACAAGTGGCCAAATGATTGGGAGTCTCTAGTAAGCCTTTTTGAAGCTGTTACACTTCTTGAGTTGATCACGTGGAAAATATGTGTCCAAATACAATGCAACCAATAGGAAACTCCAATAGCATATACTGTACCATAGAGCGTAGGTACACAAACCACATGGCTCAAGATTGTCCATATAATAAGCAGGTGTTTAGAAGAAGTTATCCTTAACCATATCAGCCAGGTAGATACCAAAGGTAGTACCAGCCACAACAATAGCATTGTGTCCACCCTCATTATCAAGTTCCATATCAAGCACAACCTAGACCCCAAAATGTCCTAGGACAACAATCTCCACCCCCCGCCAACGTAGTTTTTTGTGAAGTACGCCACCACGAAAGAGAATTCAAATAGGGCATTAGTACCTACAACCCCTTTCATCATAGAAAATGACCCTAATGTGAACAATTTTGACTCCACCCATGTAGATACCCCACCCGCATATTATCATGAGGAAGGAGATAAGGAAGAGAGCTCACACACACTCTCACTCTCAAGAAGAAGCACACACACAGATTGAGGTAAGGAAGAATGTGCCATCACTCTCAGTAGATAAATCTAATAAAGCTCAATGAAGTATCCTTGACATATACTGGCGTGATCTAGTAAAGCTCAATGAAGTATCCCTGACATATACCGACATGACCACTATACATGTCAGATAAACGAAAAACTGGGTACATGTCATCTTGGATCATCACATGTTGAGCTTGATATCTCAACACTCCCCCTCAAGCTCAACGCCATATCCTGTAATCCAAGCATCTCCCAAAACTTCTTCAACTTCTCACCTCCAAGTGCTTTGGTGAAAATATCAAACATCCATATGATGCAAAGTCCATCCTTTTGCTGTAGCTAATGCAACAACTGTCCTAACACTAGACATTTTAGCTACAGGGCTGAATGTTTCCTCATAATCTCGTGCTTTATACCTGCTTATGCTACCATGAGCATTTTGCTTTATCTTGTAAACCCATTTACAACCTATGCGTTTCTTTCCTTATGGCAATGGAACCAGCTTCCATGTATCATTTCCATAGTGTAGCCATCTCCTCATCCATAGCCTTTTCCCAATCTGCAATTCCAATTGCATTTTCAAAGCAAGAAGGTTCAGCATCTTGTATTACCTTTGTCATGTAAGCATAATGACAAGCCATGTAACTATCATATGTCAATCATTGCACTGAATTCCTCATCCTCCCAGATCTTCTTGGTCCTAGGTCACTTCTCCTTGTATCATTTGCATTTGTCCTTCTTACTCCTAGAGTCTTCACAAAGGGCAATCCAAGTTCCTCATCAAGACTCTTTTCTGAACTTCTTGAATCTCCATCAATGTCTTCAAAACTTGCACATGTTTTACGACCAACAAAACACTTTTCTTTACCTTGCTTGGATGTATTTGATGAATTTGCTGGACTGAAATTTCCACATAATCTTCCACTCCATGGATTTGAGTTGGAACTATTGCTTGGTGATGCATCTGGTCCACTCAAAACCTAAGATTCTGCACTTGATTTTTCAGCATTTCTTTGTCATTTGGTTCAAGACTCAGTCCTTCTTTCGCATCTGCATAGAAGCTTGACATCTCATCAAATACCACATCTCTGCTCACCTTTACCTGTCATGTGAGTGGGTTATAACATTTATATCCCTTTTGCTCAAGGGAGTATCCAATGAAGATACAATTTTCTGCTTTTGGATCAAGCTTCGTCCTCATTTCATCTGGGAAATGTACATATGCAATACAACCAAAAACTTTGAGATGTGATAAGTTTGGCTTTTTACTTGTAAACTTCTCTTCAGGTGTAACTTGATGTACAACAACAGTCCAAGTTCTGTTCATGATGTATACAACAATATGCACAACTTCTGCCCAATAACAATGAGGCATATTCTTCTTAGCCATTAAGGCTCTTGCTATTTCTGCAATATTTTTAATTTTGCGTTCAGCAACGCCATTCTGTTGTGGTGTGTACCTACCTGAAAACTAACGCTGAATTCCATGATTTTTTAGAAAACTACTGAACTCATTTGACATGTATTCACCTCCTCCATCAGATCTTAATGTTTGAATGTACTTCCCTGTCTTCTTTTCCACCATAACCTTAAAATTTTGGAATTGAGTGAACACCTCACTCTTCTCTTTCATGAAATATACCCATACTTTGCATGTATGGTCATCAATGAAAGTAACATAAAATCTACAACCACCCATAGATGTGGTCTTTGCTGGAACCTAAACATCTGTATGTACTACTTCTAGTACATTCTCACTAACATGCTTGTCATGTGGAAATGATGCTCTTGACTGTTTACCAAATTGACATGCTGCACACACCTTTTGCATTTCGGCAACTTTGAAATTTGGTAGTCCATGGACAATCTCCTTTGACTGCATCAGTTTCACCCTTTGCAAGTTTGCATGTCCAATCCGTTTATGCCATATCTCTATATCTACAATAACTTCTACACCTTTCTGCATTCATTTTGGGAATCTTCACATTTAAGGTGAACATCCTACCCACTTTGTTTCCTTTGGCAACCAATCGTCCATCCTGCTTGTACTCTTCTACATATAATCCATCAGCATTGAACCTGACTTGTAATCCCTGGTCAACCATTTGCCCAATAGAAACCATATTCTTTGTTATATTTGGAACATGCAACACATCTGCAAGATGTTTTACCTTCCCGTCCTCCATAGGCACTGCTATGTTTCCTATATGCTCAATAGGATGCAATGTATCATCACCTGTTTCAACATATCTAGGAACTCACATTTTTTGCAAACTACTAAACCATTCTACATGACTGGTCATGTGATTTGAAGCACCTAAATCAACATACCAGACATTATCATTTGATTTTGAAACACCAACAGACATCGTATTCATCATGTGATGTTGAACCATAAACCACTTCTCAGAATCATCTGCACTTGTGGATGCATAGTTGTTTTGCTGCCTTCTGTTATTTTGATTCTTCAACCTGCAATCACATTCAAAGTGTCCAGGTTTATGAGAAGTCTAGCATCCTTTATTATCATTACCTGAATCATTTCTTTGGAAATTTCTGCAACCTCTTTGGCTCCCCCTACCTCGAAACTATCCTCTTCCTCTTGCATGATTCTGTTGTTGACCTTGGTCTTGGTTACTGTTTCCTCTTCCACTTCCAAAACCTCTATCTCTGCCTCTTCCTCTACCAGAGTAGAATACCTGCTCAGAACTGGGCTTTCCTTGGGAGTTTGAATCCTCACCAAGATTCTTTTCTTCAATAATCAGCATAGATACTAGATCAGCAAAATTCAGAATATTTTCCCTGGTCTGTATGGAAGTTCTGAACTGCTTATATGCAGCTCTTAAACCACGAAGGCACACTTCCACCTTATCATCATCATCCACATTCACACCAATAGATGCAAATGACTCACATATGCATTTGATTTTTAGAGTGTAGTCACTTACCGACATGCTCTTCTTTTCCAATGTATGCAGCTCGTTCTTGAGTTGCAATTTCCATGCCTTTGTATTAGTCTCATATAAAGTGACCAAATTGTTCCAAGTCTCTTTTGGAGTCTTGGCATCCTGTGTCTAATCATGCTATCCTGTATGCTAATAGATAGCCAATACATTACCTTTCGTGCTCCTTGATTCCATTCCTCATATGCTCTTAACTGGTCTGCAGTTCGATTCCTTTCTAGTAACTGCGGAGCATTTTCATTGTCTCCTTCGATGTACTTTCAGTAGCCTTTTATCATCAGGAAATTCATCATTCCAAATCTCCAAGCATGGAAGTTGTTCTTGTCTAGCTTATCGCTCATAAGATGACTCATTCCATCTACGTTGCCATTTCTGCAACAATTCACAACACTGCAAAACACTACAAGCAGGACTCTGCTTGAACACTGTCGCACTATGATGCGACAGTTCGATCTCAGAAAAACACAGTTTTCGTGTATCAACAATACACGAAATTGCTTGAAATTCTGGATCTGGAATATATGAGTGTCTCCGAACACAATGCAAGTGATATTTTCTGAAAATAACTTTTTTTTTCTATGGGCCCCACCTTGCGGGCTCAAAACGGAGGTCGAGATGGCTCCAAAACCTCGATCTGACAAAAACGAGTGAACCTAAAGGGATAACTCACAAAAAAATTTTGAGGTCTTTTACTTTCACGCTGATTTTCGTAGCAAATGGAGGCCGTTTGTGAAATTGTGTTTTCTCCACGCCTTGCCGCGTAGTCTTCACCGTTGCCTTCTCCACGAGCTCTCTACAATCACGCTGGCTCTGATACCATGTCATGAGGAAGGAGATAAGGAAGAGAGCTCACGCACACATCCTCACTCCTCAAGGAGAAGCACACACACAGATTAAGGCAAGGAAGAATGATCTTCTTCTTCTTATTCTATTACATGAAAGGAATGTACAAGAATGACCTGAAAACAAGAATACAACAAGTGAAATATATAAAGATCAGTACATAAGGAAAAACCTAATGTCTGCGAATGAGTGAGATGGCAAGAAGCAAATGTGCCATGACTCTCGATAAAGAAATCTAATAAAGCTCAATGAAGTATCCTTGACATATACCGGCATGACCACTATACATGCTAGAGAAACGAAAAACTGGTACGTGTCATCTTGGATCATCACATGTTGAGCTTGATATCTCAACACATACTATACGGAGTCATCAAAAAACCTAGATCCATATTATGAGAGTCTTGTGTACAAGCCAAATTGGGAACCTCATTATGCTCAGGTCAGGTACACCAACCCCAACCTGGGACCACATGCTAGACAACCAAGACCCCATGGACCTAAAAGATCATGTTTTAAGTGTCAAGGAGACCATTTCGTATGTGACTGCCCACACGCTACACACGTTGTGCAGCCACAATATTTTAGTATTCTAGGATTTTTTCCAGAATGTGGGAAGGATCACTTTATAAGAGATTTCCCTAAGAACCCTGCTAATACACCCACAAAAGTGACCCCCATCAATGTGATAGGAATAGTGCAACACACCGAAGGTTCCATACCTGTGTACTACCCCTATGCATGAAAGTGGTAGAATTAGCCCAGGCAATGTTAGAGGCATCCCACTACCTCAATTGGGGAGTTATGACTAAACCCCAACTACATTTCCAAGGATTACTGGAAAGGTTAGAGAAACTAGTATCAAACTCAACAAGTGTTAGCTCTAGCACCCAAACTAGCTTAGAGGAACCCTTAGAGACAACTTTATCTGAAAGCGCTAGGTCCGACTTGGAAGATCATCAAATGGGCTACATGGATTCACATGCCGTCTTAAGAGAGATTCAAGAGGAAAGATGGAGGAAGGAATAGGAAACACGACCACCTATACCAGAGATTGATGACCTAGGAGAACAATTCCCTGTCGATATCCCATCTATCTATGGAGATCAAGTGGAGGATAGGTCTAGTGAGTGTGCGAGTTTTGAATCTAATGATTGCAAGAGTTATCTCACTTCACAGGACCTTGGGAAGGCATATCAGCCCAAGTGAGAGCTCCCACTATTCTAGTTAGGGGAGAAGACTCAATTCTTTCAAGAAACATAGAAGCGATTAAGAACACCAGAGTGCAATGCCATTTGACTTTGGAGGAGCTATTGAAAATCAAACCAAAACTATGGAAACATATAGCAAACCAATCTCTAGAGATAGCTACAACTTCCTCTAGACCAAGAGCACAAGGAAAGGTACCTGAAATATCCATAGAAAAAGTGGGAGATGTGAGTGAAGGAGAGCAAGGTAATGCTTACTTGCCTATCACTTACAAAGGTTACACTACCAAAGTCATCTTAGACACAGGCCCAGGATTAGCTATTACTACCACTTCTTTTTGGAAGTGTTGGGGCAAATCAGCCCTTAGACCTACTAGGATGAAGTTGCAAATGGATGACGAGCAGATAGAAAGACCCTTAGGAGTACTGGAAGAAATTACCCTTTGAATCTGATCACACTTTTGCGATATGTGATTTTGGGAAGAATAAAGCATATGAAATGCTTCTAGGTAGACCTTTCATGCAACAATTGCAAGTGGTACAAGATTGGGGAACCAATTCTTTGTACTTGCAACACCTAGGAGTGACCATGAAAGTGGACCTCATGGACTACTCACACAGGGATGTACCACCCTTGCAATGGAATAGTGTACATAAGAACACATATGAGTGGGAATCAATACATTCTTAGCATCAGATCCATCATGTTCGCATGAGGATACACACTTATGGATGTGTAAAGTTGCAGTAAAAGAGGAGGAGCGAATGAAAGCAAGAATGTTAGAAACAATACAAACCTCTAGAACTATTGAGGACCTAGCATACATGCCAATAGTGTTTCTGGATGAGGAGTTTAAACCCTATGGTTGGGCAGAGATTCTTACGACGACGGACATAGCAAATAACGAAGAAAAATGGATTCTCGATTGTGATGAAGATGGCTATGATATATCCATCTTCACTGTGAACCTTATATGATAAACTCAAATGTGAGATCTTGGAGAGGATCAAGCAAGTGAAAGAGGAAGAATAAGAAGTAGACTCTAATAGACCCAAATGTTCATATGAAGAGGAATTTTTAGGTTGGGTAGAAGCCATTTCCTCATACCACACAACCCCTAGGAAGAGAGAGGATAATTCAAATCCTAGTCAACAAAATCAAAAGGTGATAAAGGATAAAACTATGAAACAAGAAGAAGAAGAACCGTTAATGGAAGTGCCTGAAAAAAAAAATACCAAGTTGATAAACAAAAGAGCATGATAAGAATGCCTGAGAGACAAAATCTCCAGAGAAGCCTATGATAACAAGGAGACTACAAAGAAAGTAGTAGTGGCAATGGATGGAGGAGAAGAAAGATGTAGGTACATAGGGCATGATCTGACAGACAAAGGGGAAGAAAGTTTGATCGTCTTACTAAAAAGGTATAGGGATGTGTTTGCATGGAGTTACAAGGACCTAAAAGGAGTAGATCCAGATATATGTTCTCACAAGATACCCATGACAATCAAGGCTAAACCCACCAAGCGAAAACCCTATATGTATAATGATAACTATGCATTGAAGATCAAGGAAGAGATAGATAGACTCATTGAGGTTGGATTCATTTATGAGATAGAACATACCGAATGGGTATCACCCATTGTAGTTGTGCCTAAGAAGAACGGTAAGTTGAGAGTGTGTATCAACTTGAAGAAAGTCAATGCCGCCACCATTAGGGACAGTTACCCTCTGCCTATTACATAACACCTGTTGGAAAGAGTTGCACGCAAGGAAGTGTATATCTTTCTTGATGGATTTTCAGGCTATAACCAAGTCACCATTGCCCCCAAGGATCAACATAAGATGGCTTTTTCAACTAAATGGGGTATCTTTGCATTTTGTGTGATGCCTTTTTGGTTGATGAATGCGCCTGCAACTTTCCAAAGGTTGATGTGCCATGTGTTCAAAGAGTTTTTGAGAAAGAACTTAGAAGTGTATATAGATGATCTGTGTGCTCACTCAATGCTTAGACCATATCATATCCCTGAGCTTAAACGATTTTTTGAAAAGTGTAGGGAATATCAATTCTTTTTAAACCCTGAGAAGTGCATCTTTATGGTAAGATAATGTAAGATACTTGGTCACATAGTCTCGAAAAATTGAATTTCCACAAATGAGGATCAGGTACGAGTGATCAACAAATTACCCAGGCCAAAGAACATGAAGGAGGTACAAGAATTTATAGGCCATTGCGAATATTACCGATGATTCATACATATGTATGCAATCATTGCTAAACCACTATACAACCTGATAAGTAACCTTGAGTGGAGAGAAGAATGCGAGAGTTACTTTAGTGAACTGAAATGAGGAATGTGTTCTGCACCTATTCTAGTTGTGCCTGATTGGAACAAACCTTTTCATGTCATGTAGATGCTTCTAATCACGCCATCGGTTGCATGCTGACACAACCCACAGACAAAGGAAATATTCACTTATTGATTGCATACACCAATAGGCAGTTGAATGCCACAGAGAGAAATTACACCACGATAGAGAGAGAGGGGCTAAGAATGGTCTATGCCATCAAGAAATTTCTCACCATTTATTTGCAAATAAGTTATAGTTCTTTATAGACCATCAGGCTCTCTTGTATTTAGTGAACAAACCCTGCAACATGAGCATGCTAATACGTTGGTTTCTAGTACTGATGGAGTATGACTTTGAAGTTGTAGTCAAGAAGGGTAAAACACACTTGAGAGCAGACCATATCTCAAGGATGACTTCATGAGAAGCAGCCATTGAAGTAGCAGACGAGCTACTAGATGCTTACCTGTTTAATGTCGAGATTGTTCCTGAATGGGCAAAGCCATTAGTTCTAGTATTTACATATGGACCTAAGAATTCTCAAGTGATAACCCAAGAGAAGGAGGCAGTGAAAGCACAGAGATACCAACTCCTCGCTGGTAGTGTCTATAGGCAAGATAATCAAAATATCCTTGCTTGTTATGGAGTATGACAATTGGTTGCAGCTAGCACATGTACATGCACTAGAGCAACATCATTCGAGACAGGGGACATTACTGAACTTGAAAAGGCTAAGTGTGTATTGGACCTCAATGGAAAAAGATGTCTGACGACTTTGTGATGAACGTCCAAAGTGTTGTAGTAGACCTCTGATAGAACACACTGCTCTTTACCATGTGGCCCTAACACCAGATTGGATGGTTAACTATCTGAGGATGAAAACTTTCCCAGAAGTTATGACTCTGGAATGTAAATGAAGTCTCGAGCAGGAGGCTCAAGATTATAAGCTCATTGGTGATCATCTGTATAGACGAGGGAGAGATGGTTATCTCAGGATATGTGTGCACAAGAGTGAATATCTCAACCTCTTGGAAGCTTCCCATCGTGTAGTAGGAGGCCATTTTGGACCTGACCGTGTTATTAGAACCATACTATTCTCAAGATTATGGTGGCCTATTCTCCATATGGATGCCCACACATATGTAAAACGATGTGACATATGTCAAAGGGCTCAGTATCCTATACACACAGATGAGATGCCCCTATGACCCATGATGGGAGGGTGCATTTTCAAAATGGGGAATAGATTTTTTTGGACCTACTAACCCCCCTGCAAAGAACTCCCATCCCGAGTACATCATAGTTGCCATAGACTATATCACTAAATGGGTAGAGGCCAAGGTCACAAAGAAGAATGATGCACACACGACTGCAAAATTCTTGTTTGAGAATGTCTTCAATAGATATGGGCTTCCTATAGAGCTTGTAAGTGATAGGGGTACTCATTTCCTAAACGAGGTTATTTATTTTTTATTACAAGATTTCATGGTAATACATAAGAAATTTGCACTGTATCATCCACAAGCCAACGGACAAGCAAAGGGTACTAACAAAATATTGTGCAACATATTGAACAAGATTTTGAATAATAAGCATTTGGATTGGGATCAACAATTGCACCATGCCTTATGGGCCTATCAAGTGGCATATAAAAGAGTGCTCAATGCCACACCATTCGAGATGGTATTTGGTCAGAATTTTGTGTTGCCTTTGGAATTTTTGATACCTACCCTCAATATAGCTCAGGAGCATAAGTGGACAGGTCATGAACTTTCCTCGAGAATACTTGACTTAGAACAACTAGGAGAGACTAGATTGTGTGTAGCAGCCAGAATTTATGCCACTAAGAAAAGATAGAAATTCTAATTTGATGCTCATATCAAGGACAAAGGGTTATGAGTAGGAGATTTGGTGTTAGTTTACACCTTGAAAAAACATGCCCGTAAGTTAGAGAAAGGAGGATATGGACCCATGATTATCAATAGGATATCAACTAGTGATGTTGTTCAACTAGCAATTCTAGAAGCAGAGGTAATGCCTAATTTTATTAGTGGATGCATAGTTAAGCTATATCAAGAACCATTGACTGAGGATATGCTTAAATGGCTAACTCTTGCCAAGAAGCAAAAGGAAGAGGAGGAACGCATCAGAGCAGAAGCCCAAGCAGAAGCTTTAGAATGCATTAGGTGCATGCAATTAAGAAGGAAGGGACTACGTAGAGAACCTCACCTGAAGGATGCTCCATGATATCTACTAGCCATGTGTCGAATCAAAGGAAAGAATATCCCTAGTATTCTTGAAAAGAGACCATTTGTTAACATCACTCTAGGTCATGACCCCATGCGTACACACATTAGGGCTTTAATCGATTCTGGTGCAACAATAAATGCAATTAGATTCTCTCATTTTTAGGGACAAGAACATGAGGTGAAGCCTATTGAAGCCTATCTCATATGATTTGGTGGATTAGAAACCCTTTGCATAGGTGAGGTGGAGTTACCAATCTCAATCGAGGAGGTGACCATGACATTTAAGCTTTTGGTTTGCCATGAAGAAGACCTCATAGAACCTATGATCCTCGGTCAGGAATGGTTATACAACTATTTTGTGAACTTAAATCTTTCTAGGAGTGTGCTCAAGCTGGAAGTTTCAGGGCAATGCCATGAATTACCACTCATAGGTCAGTGCCCCAAAGTATTGGACTTAACAGAAGACACTTTAGCTATGAATGGCCTCACTCCAACTATGAGTGGCTTAACTCCGGCTATGAGTGGTTTAATTGGCTCTAACGAAGAGAAGCGAGAGGCACCACCCCTCAAGGAGGTGAAATCGAGTAAGCATACAAGATCTCGACAAGTATGGCGGCGTAAGGCTCGACCTCAAGCTAGGCTTGAACCCCCATAGACTCTAGGCAAGCTTGAAAGGCCACCAAGAGCTCCCTAATAAAGGAGCTACACATGGGAGGATTCAAGAACCTCCATCCGAACACCCTTGCTAACAAGATGTCCACCTAGATCTATTGTATAGAATGCCTCATTCTCCAATGGGTTGGACCCATTAGCATTGGATCTCCCTTCTTTTCCAAAGCAGAATGTTGACTTGACATCTCACCCTCGAGGACTAGCATGGCCACATCACCCACGTACTCAGAGGAGCAGCACATTAGGGTGGCCCCTCGGACCAGCTACTTAAGCCATCCCTCGCCAAAGGTGGGTACAAAGAGCTACATCATCAAATGAGTCAACCCCTCTAGATCTTTGACAACCCTGTCTATTTCACTCACAATAGCAGCAATGCATTCGACAGATTTGGGTGCCAAATCCCTTAGTGAAAGCCCAATCCAAGTCTCTCTAGATCTGGATACCTAAGAACTATGCAACTTACAAATCAACTCTTGTAAACCTGAGGAAAACCTTTTCTGCTAGTAACCCCACACCCCACAAACCCTCTTTTGTATATTCCACTTCATCTTTTGTACCCCCATCATGTTGTATGGAAATGGATTCCCAAGACTTCACTAATCATGATCGCACCTAACCAAGCCAATCCTTACCAACAACCTTGTGATGATAAGCACCCATGAACTACTCCATCCATCTCCAGCTTTGTCAACTCATCTAACTACCAACCTTGTAACTTACACTAACTTAGTAGGCAGTGCTCACAAGCTTTTGATTGGAAAACCATGCACCTCACACACAATCACTCATAGTCAAATCATGCACTACTTACATTCACTTCAAAATCACACATCATTAAAACCACGCACAGTGCAAAAGAAGCATGTTGGTGGTGGAGAGGAATGGAGGTCTCATCTCCTTAGGATCTTAATTAAATTCCATGACTAATGTGTTTTCATCTTCAATCCAGTTTAGGTTCATTCACAAGACTTTATCATGCAATCAAAAAGTTCCACCAATGCGGAACTTGCACGACTAGTGATCGGTTTCTCAGTCCTTCCATTCGAGAACCTGTTAACATTGATGCCACCAGAATTCCAAGGTTTCATAGGACCCATGCCAATTGAAGACCCACCCATGAGTAAAACAGAGAAAGTGAGCAATAAAGGGCATTGGTTCCAAGGACTCCTCGGACCACTGGGTGAAGCAGATTTTATCTACGAGGCTAATCTGACATACAGATCCAATGTTTGGCGGTGATATCAGTTTTTCTCTCAAGAGTTTGAAGCCCTCTAGAATAGTGAAGAACTCTGGCCTATTTGGCAGCGAACAGTGCACCACTTCCTATCGGTGCTATTATTTGGTTGCATCTATCAAGGAACAAGAGCGAAAACAAAGCTCTCTTGAGCTTACATACATATTATAAATACATTTTATCTCTGAACCCTTGTGGTTGCTCCATGAAAATATCATCTGAAATATAGCCATTAAGAAAAGCATTCTTCACATTTAATTGACATAATCTCCCACCTTTACATGCAGCAATGGCTATTAGTATCGTGATGGTTGTCATCTTTGCCACAAGACTATAGGTCTCATCATAATCTATACCATATGTCTGAGCATACCCTTACAACAAGTCTAGCTTTATACCTAGACACACTTCCATCTGCATACCTCTTTGTCTTGTAGACCCATTTGCATCCAATGATCTTCTAACTATTTGGTTTAGGAACCAAATCCCATGTCTCATTCTCCATCAATGCATCATACTCTTCTTGCATAGCTTTCTCCCAATTTTCCTTACCTTTTGCCTCTTCATATGTAGAAGGGCCTTCATATGCTTTCACCATGTATGCATAATCTTTAGTAGTAAAAAAAGAAGTGTCATAGTTATACCTTGTAGGTTGCCATTTGTGTCTTGATGACCTTCTGAGTTCTCCACTTCTTGAAATTTCTATTTCATCACATTCTAGATCAAACCTTGGCACTTCTTCAACTTCAACTTGTGCTTCATTGTTGTCTTCTTCATCAAATATTTGAACCTTTGATCTACCTTTCTTCTGATTCAAAACTTCTTCATCACCTGCATGATTATTGATTGTACCTGCATACCAAGTACCTTGCTCATCAAATGTAGCATCCTTTGATACCAAGAATTGCTTTGTGGATGGACTCCACAACCTATATCCCATCTGCTTATCATCATATCCAATTAACACATACTTTTCAGCTTTAGGTTCCAATTTATGTCTCAACTGAGATGGCACATATGCATAAGCCAAACATCCAAATACTTTGCAATCATCTAGGGTAGGTCTCTTATCCCACCAAGCTTTATATGGTGTCATACCCTACAAAGATTTACATGGTAACCTATTAACCAAATATGTAGCTGTATTTACAAACTCAACCCATAAAGAATTTGAATAATTTTTCTCCTTCATCATTGATCTTGCAAACTCAACAAGAGTTCTATTTCTCCTTGCTGCTACAACATTTTGTTCAGGAGAGTACCTACAAGTAACTTCCCTCTTTATACCTGCATTCCATAAGTAATCATTGAACTCATTAGAGAAATACTCTCCCCCTCCATCTGGCCTTAGTCTCTTTAACTTTTGACATGTGATTCTTTCTGCATACACATGATAATGTTTAAATGTATTGAATACCTCTGATTTATCTTTGATCACATATATAGTGATCCACCTGGTAGCATCATCAACATAAATCACATAATATCTTGAACCATTAATACTGAAATCCTTTGATGGTCCCCACACATTTGTGTGTACCAATTCAAACTTCTCTGAATACATGAAACCATGCTTAATATGATCGGTTATGAGCCTTACCTAATTGACATGCCTCACATCTATATGTCATATGTTGACCTGCAACATTAGGCAAGCCAAGCACTGAACCATTGTTCACCATATCCTTAATACCTCTTTCATGGAAATGTCCAAGCCTTTTGTGCCAAAGATCTAACTCAGAGATCTTATGTCCTCCATAAGTGAACAAGGCATGACGAGAATTACCTTGAATCTTCAATGTGAAGAGCCTTCCTTCTTTCTTCCCTGAAACAATTTGTTTATACCCATTGCTAGGGTCTTCCACAAAAACTCCATCATTAGTGAACCTTACTTCATAAGCTTTTTCAACAATTTGCCCTACACTTATCAGATTCTTTGGAATTGTAGGAACATACAAGAGCTTACTCCGAAGAGTACTTCCATCCTTGGCCTTCATTGATCCAATTGACTTCACATTCTGCTTTGTATTATCACCTGTTTGAACTACATGGTTAGTTACCTTATTCTCCAAATCAATCATCAAGGCTAGATTACCACTCATGTGATTGCTACACCCTGAGTCAATGTAGAAGACTCTTTGATCTTCACTTTGTCTTTCACAAAGTTGCATTCATGATTAAGGTTGAATCTTCTTTCTGATCTGAAGCATAATTGTAGTAGGTATTGTTGTAGGATTGACTTTGGAATCCTCTACCTAGATTTCTTCCAAAGTAACCTCTACTACCTCTACCTCTAAAATTACCTCTTGGTTTCTACCACCTCTTCCTCTTGAATTAAAATTCTAAATACATCCTCCTTTATTCTGATTATTATGCCAACAATCATGAGCTAAATGATTTTTCTCACCACAAATCCAGCAAGCTTTGGATCCATCTTTATTGCTTTTGCCTCTTCCTCTACCTTTTCCACCTCCTCTTCCTCTTAGGAAGTTGGCTAGGATAGTCGTACCTTCTTCTTCATTTAGTTTTGTTTACCTTTGCTATTCTTCTTCTTATCCTTTGAATACATTGCTTGACATGTACTCTTATCACAATCACCTTTGACATCCTGCTCAAAAGTTAGCATATGTCCTAGCAACTGATTTAAATCAAGAGTGAAATGATCTAGTGACAATTCAATAGACAAAATGAATGGCTTCCATTTATCATCTCCTCTCAAACCTATGAGAATTTTCCTTAACAATTTATCCTCCTCATTATCTTCATCAACTGCTCCTAATGCATCTGCAATGTCCTTCATCCTTGTTACATAATAAAAAAGAGATTGAGAGGCCTTCTTCTTGAATGTGGTAAACTCTACCCACAAAGATGCCTTCCTTGACTTTGTAGTATTTTGAAAATGCTCCTCCAAAGCATTCCATATGTCACTTGCACTTTCAAGTCCTCTAATATGAGGTAGCAAGTAATCATTAACTCCCATGTAGATAATGCTCCTTGCTTGAGCATCCTTCTCCATCCAAGTCTTCAAATCTGAGAGCTCATCCCTAGTCGGAACCCATCAGGTCTTCACTTGTGATGTAACCTATCAGGTCTTTTCTCATGAGATGAGCTTCTATCCTCATTGACCAAGTTGGATAGTTTTCTCTATCCAATTTCTCTATCTGAAGAGAATATCCCATCCTTTCTTAACTTGTGTATTAAATTCTTAAAGATTTATGAGGAATAAGTGTAACGTTACTTTGAATGAAGTTCCTTTTGATCTTCTTGTTAGCTTCAGGCCTCCTTCTCAAACTTTCCCTTTAAGCTTTCACCTTTTGAGCCTTCAAATGTTGATTTCTATATGACTGCAGCAGTCACGTTCCTCTTTTCTTCTATTTTGATGATTCTTGCTGTGATACCACTGATGGAGAGTGTTAATCTCCAAAAGAACAAGTTATCCTTGATGTTAGAGCACCTCTATATCAGGAATAACTCAAAACCTTTACCAATTTGGAGGATCAATACCAGATGATAAAAAATTTGAACTAACTATGAAAAAGTCACTACTCAGAAAAGTCAATTGCACTTAACTTACTCATTGTCTAACCAAATGTGTAAAGTTTTCAATGAAACTTTGTACAAAGTGTCGTCAAATGTTTATGAACCTTCTCCAAGTGAAATCATCTCAAAAGACTCGGTAGATCTTGAGAAATGATTCAAACAATTCACGTATGTCTAAAAATCTATTTTTCTACAGTCGACTTTGACACCTGTAACTTTTAATGCACAGTTCTCTCATATTACACCTTGTTTATTCAAATGCTTTTGTCCATGGGTTACCTTCAAACTTAAAGAATGAGTGCTTGCTTGCTCAAAACTTTACACTAAGGAAGGAGAAATGACCAAAACATTAGCATCAAATTTTGCACCTGTTGCAACTTTACTTCTTCACATTTACACATGTAAATGTTCCTACTCTCAATTCTCTCATCTTGCTCTCAATTAGGATATGAAAACTTTTACAGAGGCCAATCAAATATAGAATTAGACTTGTACAAAAGCATTTCACAAAAGATTAAACACAAATAGAGTACTCAGCAAAAGATCGGGCCCAATTTATCTTCTTCTCTGAAAAATTTTACATTTGAATAATGAGAGAGATCTTCCTCAATTTTAAAATGTCTAATGACTCTTGCAACTTCTAATTCTTCTCATCTCATGCTCTCTCATACTTGGCTCGACTTTTTACTTGTATATATAGACATATATGTACAAGCTCATGACCATAACAAAGGTATAAGTGAGCTAACTACAAGTTTAATGTACATATGTATACAAGTCTTCATTTCTTGAATATGCACTATCTTATGTGCATCTTTCTTCTCCTTCTTCTAAGGCTACCACTATTTCTTTGTGGTTTCTTTGTTATCATAGGACTCTCCTCATTGCACCTCACGTTTAGGCATTCTTATCATGACTCGTCTATCGTCTATCTCATACTTTTTGAAGTTTTCAGGGACCTCAAACAAAGATTCTTCTTCCTTTGGTGTGACTTCTCTTTTCTTCCTCTTCTTGCCTTCATTCTTAGTGGTCATTTGTGTGGTTAATCTCACCTCATTCATAATTTCTTTGTGTCTTTGAGGGTAAGCTTCTACTTTGTAAAAATATTCCTCATCTGATGCAAAAAAGAGGCTAATCTTTTCTTCAATCTTTGACTTCAATCCTTCATCAGAAACATCAATTGGCAGTTGACTTGCACCAACATATGATGGTGCAAATCACAAGCCTACACATTTGTCTTGTAGCCCATACACATATGAAGTTCCATGAGAACAATTGCTAGTGGATATTTACTACTTTACCTTTTTGTAAAAGTCATTCTTTGACTTTAGAATCTTTGAAATCATCTACCAAGAGAAGTCGTGGATTGTTAGTTAGAAAAGGAGCTAACTCATTGAAGGGAATATCTCCTAGAATGAAGGCTTACTTTTAGAGAGATCCAACATTTGAATTCAAAATTCAAATGAGAATGGAGACTCATCAAAAGGTAATAGCTCTTCTGCCCTATATACTGATAATAATAAGTCTAAGGAGAAAGGCAAGAACAAGAAATAGATGATGAAGGGACTACCTCCCAAGCCAACTATGCAGGGAGAGGTAGACCATCAAGAGGAAGGGGCAGAGGAGGTAAGCAAGGTAGGGGGAGACCTTATAACTCCTCACCATGTAATATTTGTGGTTTATCAAATCATACTATAGATGAGTGTTTTAGGAACTTCAAGAATCAGAGAGGTAGAGGTTACCAAAGAGGTGGATACACACAATCAAGAGGCAGATTCAATCACCACCAAGGATATAACAACAAATACAACAACAACTACAATGGAAACTACCAAGGAGGATACAAATCCACAAACCAACAACTACACAGATGAGCAAGAAGACTCTCTTCTGATTATGAACATTACTTCAAAACTAGGTATAAATGATGACCATCTCTTCTACATTGACAGTGGATGCTCAAATCATGTAGCAGGCAATGTAGCTCTTCTCTCTGACCTTGAAGAACCAAAGGGTAAACATCAAGTACAAACAGGTGATGACACCAAGCACTTAGTTATCAAAGTTGGAAATGTTAAGACCTCAGATGGGAACAAAAATCTGTTGAGTAGGGTTCTATATGTAGCTACTATTACCAAGAATTTGATGAGTGTTGGACAGATTGTGGAGAAAGGTTTGCAGGTTAGATTCAACCAATATGGAGCATTTGTGGAGGATCCCAAGCATGGGTTCAAGAGAATTGCCGAAGGAGAAAAGACAGGTAGACTTTTCACTTTTGAGCTTGAAGATACAAGGAACATTGCACTCTATAGTTATAAAGATCAAACATTATTAGAGCTTGAAATTTGGCATAAAAGACTAGGGCATGTAGGTGAAAGAACCTTGAAACAAATATGCAGAGATCAATGTGTGCTTGGGATACCTAATGTAGCCAAGCAACACATGATTTATAAATGTGGTGCTTGTGAGTTTGGAAAGTCTCACAGGTTATGCTTCTCAAGGAAAGGCTACATGCATGAGGACTACCTAGAACTTGTTCATACAAATGTATGGGGACCAATCAAGGATCCCTCAATCTCTGGATTAAGATATTATGTATCCTTCATTGATGACTATAGTAGGTGGACTGTATTGTACTTTATGAAGCACAAAGATGAAGTATTCAATTGTTTTAAAAAGTATCTTGCACTTGTTGAGAACCAAACAGGGAGAAATCTAAAAAGGCTAAGGTCAGATGGAGGAGGTGAGTACTTCTCAAATGAGTTTGATGCATTTTTGTAGGATAGAGGAATTAAGAGAGAAATTACCACCAGGTATACTCCTGAACAAAATGGGGTAGTAGAAAGAAGAAATAGATTGAGTGTTGAAACAATTACATCAATGCTAAATGAGAGAAAATTACCTAGCTATTTGTGGGCAGAGAATGTATCTATTGCCACTCACCTTATAAACAGGTTACCATCCAAATCACTTGATGGGATGAACCCTTATGAAGCATGGCATGGTAGAAGACCTTCACTTGATCATTATAGGATCTTTGGATGTGTAGCATATGTGCATATCCCTTCTCAGATAAGAGGTAAGCTAGATCCTAAGGCAGAGAAGTGTATCTTCATTGCATATGATCTAAATCAGAAAGGATACAGGTTCTACAATCCTTCAAACAAGGGATTCATGGTCAGTAGAGATGTTTTCATGATGAAAATGACTCTTGGTTTGATAGTGAATGCAAGAAGGTAAAGCTACCTTATGACTTGGAAGAGGAATTTCCAAGCCTTACCAAGGAGGAGCCTACTCAAAATGAAGACATCAATTTAGATGATGAAGATATTATCAATCTTGAAGAGTTCAAAGCATGGAAGTCCAAAGGTAAACTAAAGATGAAGAAATTGGAAGATATACCAGAATCTTCCAACCCAACAATTAGGAGATCACAAAGGGAGAGCAAGAAGCCAATCAGATATGGGTATGACACCTCTCTTCTTACCAAACACTCTTTTTATCTTGCTAAAGATTTATCAATTGAAGAATCAGCAACATTTGAAGAAGCCAAGACCAAGGCAAAATGGAAGGAAGCTATGGATGAAGAGATTGAAGCACTCAAAGAAAGTGAAACTTGGGAACTAGTACCCAAGAAGGAATATATGAAGGTAATTGGCTCTAGATGGATATATAAGATAAAAAGAATTTTGATGGGTCAATAAGCAGGTATAGAGCAAGACTTGTGGCTAAGGGTTTTGCACAAACCCAAGGCATTGATTATGAAGAAACCTTCTCACCTGTGGCCAAAATGCCAATCATCAGGGTATTGGTAAGTGTTGCTGCATTTAAGAATTGGAACATGTATCAGTTGGATGTAAAAAATGCATTTATGAATGGATGGATTTCAGAGGAGGTGTACATGTCACAACGTCCTGGTTATGAGGATCCAAACAAGGTAAGATATGTATGCAAATTGACTAAAGCTCTTTATGGATTGAAACAGGCACCTAGGGCATGGAACCATAGGTTGACCACATATCTTCAGGACCAAGGTTTTGTCATGAGTAAAGTAGATACTTCTCTATTCATCAAGGGAAGTAATTCAGAGGTAATATACCTATGTGTATATGTTGATGATATCATACTTATAGGTAATGATTCCAATGGCATCAAATAGATCAAGAATCAGATGATGAAGGAATTCAAAATTAGTGATCTTGGATTACTAAAATATTTTCTTGGACTTGAGTTAGTCTATACTAACTATGGAATTTAAATTACTCAAAGAAAGAATATATAGGATATGTTTGAAGAAGTTTCATTTGTAGGATGCCAAAGTTGCAAGTACTCCAATGGAGGTAAACCTAAAGTTAAGTGCACATGAAGGTGATGTACTTGAGAACATTGTAGGTTACCAAAGCATAGTGGGTAGCTTGAATTATGTTACCTTGACAAGGATAGACATTGCTTATGGAGTTAGTGTGCTAAGTCAGTTTATGCACAAGCGTAGGACCTCACATGGAGGCTGCCAAAAGAATCTTGAAGTACCTCAAGGGTACTCAACATCATGGTTTGTATTTCCCTTATACTTCAGACTTAGACATTAAGATTTATTCAGATGCAGATTGGGCAAGATGCAAAGATGAAAGGAGGAGTACCTCAAGATACATTTCATTTGCAGGTGATAAGCCAATATCATGCTCTTCAAAGAAGCAACCTACTGTTTCTTTATCTTTTATAGAGGTAGAGTATAGAGGATTGGCAAATGCCACTCACGAGGCCATATGGATCAGATTGTTGTATACAGAATTGGGTTTACACAATACATCTCCAATAATCTTTGGAGATAATAAACGTTCATTACACCTTGCAGCTAATCCTATTTATCATGCTAGGTCCAAGCATATAGAGGTCCACTATCATTATGTTAGATAGAAGTTATTGAGCAAGGATATTCAGTTTTCATATGTATCAACTAATATGCAATGTGCAGATTTGTTGACTAAAGCATTAGATGGTGCAAAACTTTGCAGATTCAAATCAATGATTGGATTGCAGGACTTCAGGAAGATCAAAGGTGAAGACCAATCCAAAATGTTCAGCTTGAGGGGGAGCTGTTGGTGCAAATCACAAGCCTACACATTTGGCTTGTATCCCATACACATATGAAGTTCCCATGGGAACAATTGCTAGTGGATATTTACTACTTTACCTTTTTGTAACAGTCATTCTTTGACTTTAGAATCTTTGTAATCATCTACCAAGAAAAGTTGTGGATTTTTAGTTAGAAAAGGATCGTACTCATTGAGGGAATATCTCCTAGAATGAAGGCTTACTTTTAGAGAGAGCCAGAATTTAAATTCAAAATTCAAATGAGGAAGAGACATCTATATATATTCTCTAGTAAAAGTCGCGGGTAGTGATCATTTTTCCTGAGCTCTTCATGTGATTTAGTTTGTGTGTGAGGCCTACACTATAGCCTACACAATTCTTCATCATAAGGCTATGATTACCAAGCTTATGACATTGTGCAACATTGTTCATTAATACAATATACTTACATTGTTCATTCATGACATCTCTACTATAGCTACTTTCTATTGTCAACTTGTGATGAGCATATCTCACTCATTTCTCCACCAAATTCAATGATCTATAGCTTGTTGGAATCAGCTCCAAGTTATCTACAAGTTTTGAAGTGAATCTATTCAGTAGATTGAGAGAAATAGGCGTCAAAGCACTCATGGGTCAATACTTGCAGAGGTCCTAAAAAATCAGGGGTAAAGATAATTTTGCTAAATTGATTTCTCTGTGCATATTTGGTCATTTCAATTGATTCCACTTGGAATCATTAGCTTAATAAGCTAAGTAGATACTCCTAAAAGGAATTTTTCCAATTCCTAGTGTAGTGGTTGTACTGAGCACTACAAGCAGTAGGTGTATGATAAAAAATAAAAAGTTTTCATGGAGAATTCATTCTTGAACTAGTCTGTTTTGATCAAATCTTTTCATACATCATTTCCAAAGTACATATGCACTTTTATGGTGTCATTAGAAAGCTAAGAGGATCCACATATCAACTTTGAAACACAAAAGGGCTGGTACAAAGTAGGATTTGGGAGTACCTACT
Organism: Ceratopteris richardii; assembly: GCA_020310875.1. Lineage (NCBI taxonomy): Eukaryota > Viridiplantae > Streptophyta > Polypodiopsida > Polypodiales > Pteridaceae > Ceratopteris > Ceratopteris richardii. The sequence goes on from CM035432.1 coordinate 131,990,234, forward strand.
CATCATCTTGAAGTGTCTATCCATCTATCCCATCAACAGATGTCTCCAAGCCTCCAAAGTGGCTCTGATACCACTGATGGGGGATGATTCTAACACCCCAATTCAACAATGGAAGATGGCTGCCCTCCACTAGGTCCACAACGAGTGATATATGCTCACTTTTTTGAACTTTTCTTTGGACCAGTACACAGACTTAAAATGAAATTTTGCAGACTTATACTAGACTACAAGAGCTACCGAACAAGCTTGAAATCATTTAAAATGAATATTCCAGATTGGAGAACCACCCTCTACAAAACAAGCTACTTGTTTGCAACACTCTCTGCCTATGTGCAGAGATATACCTTCACAAAGTTGGCAATTTCTCACAACTCACTTAGCCAAATAACTTGAAACTTTGGCAAAGTTCAGGGCACTACATGAGAGAACAAATGAACCTTGAAATCAATGAAAACCAGTTCAATGAGAGAGCAAAAATTGTTCTCCAATATGGTACAATCAGATTTGGAAAAGCCTAACTACACCTCTAGATAGAGAGGAGCAAAGTCATGAGAAAAATGAGGTAAGCAAGCACAGGGGCTGCTTGCTACAATTTATAACTTCACTAAACTAAGTGGGAAATTGGTGGAATGCATACAACTCAAGAAACAAAGGCACAATGATGCTTATATAGAGTTTTATGTTTCCTACAATCTAGCTAACCATCCACCAATCAGTTTAAGTGCACTTTTTGGTGGGTGATTTGATGAGATTTGAATTTGATTGAGTTTGGTGGAGCTTCTAGCTTTATTCCTCGACTTTGGGTCCTCCTTGTTTACTGGTCCACTTGCAAAACTCATGGTTGAGCCTTTTTGCATGATTGAGACTTGATTTTCAATAGAATGAAGAGCCATGTAACTACCATATGCCAATCTTTGTATTGGATTTTTCTTTTTCCTAGATCTTTATGAACCTAAATTTCTTCGACCTATTGATACTTGCATGAATATTTTTTAATCTTGGAGTGTTTATAGAGTTTATTCCAAGCTCCTTATTAAGGCCTTTTTTTGGAACCACTTGAATGAACATCTAGATCTTCATAACTTGAATTCATGTGTGTAGCCTAGGTCCCTTCTCAACTTTTTCTCTACCTATCACTAATGTTTTATATAAATTTTCACTACTAAACTTTCCACATAATCTTCCAATCCATGGATTTGAAACTAAAGCTATTACTAGCCAACACATCTGTTCCAGTCAAAGCTAGAAATTCTATACTTGCATCAAGGAAACATTTAGCGGAAAAAATTAGCCCAAAGGTGAATTTAAACACATTCAAAACTTATTTTTCTATATTTACTAAATTCTAAAAAGTATAAAAATAGCCCAAGCAGATAGTGATCCTAACTAAGTTCTCGCACATGATAAAAAATACAAATTCCCCATGCGATTTTGGAGCTTCATTTTGCCAAGATCTTTACAAATTTATCTTGGATAGGGGTTTAGAAATCATCTTTATTCGTATGGCATGCTTCTTCTCATGCTAACATCCACCCTCCAATTCTCCTACAACTATAGCTTAAAACTTCTATGAAAACTACGAATAACAAGTTATGTTAGAACTCACTCAAATGGCCATGTCAAAGGAAGAAGACATTATGCTTTGAACGCTCAAGATACATCATCAAGATAGGTAAGTTGCATGTGTGTGTGAGAGAGAGAGAGTTCTTATGTTAGTGTTAATTTTATGAAGGAAATCATATTTTGCATATATGTAGTATCATTTCATGGGTTTAATTTTAAATCTATGCTCAAACTAGTTAAAACTATTTTGCAATACTTCGTCTTGCATTCAAATGTGTTGATTGATAATGACATCAAATGAGAAGTGTCTTTTTCAAAGAATTTTCCTAAAAAGATCATGGGAACTAGTTTATAGGCCACCATTTTATTAAAGAGGTGGCATATGAGTGTACTCTACATGATAATAATTTCAAGAAACGTTTTCGTACCAGTATGTATAAATCTCTTGTATAGCATAAAACTTTGTGTAGGCTTGTGAACACTTTGTGAAAACTTTGAAAACTTTTGTGTCGCCTAGCCTTTGGAAACTTTTACTAATATGTGAGCACTCTAGAACCCTCTTTAGGAGGTTTTTTTCCCCTGGCTTGTATATACGCCTATTGCCCTAACGAGATACTTATATTTACATTCTCTAGTAATACATTTAGTATTGTGTGTTGTGCTCCAAGCTTCTTCTTCTTCCTTCTACTGTTTGCATGATTCATCACACGTCTAACTCCAACAATTGGTATCAAGGCAGGTCACCACTTCATCTAGGGCGTCGTCTACACCTCTCTGGTTGCAGTCTCAAAATCACACAAATTTTGGTGAGCATACCCAGCGTGTTTTCGAGATCAAAACAACTTTGCTTTGCGGTGCCGAAATCGTTATCTGAGCTCATTTCGGCCTTCGAATGCACTATCATGGTGCTTGTGTAGGCTATTTTTTCTTTTTGTGCCAAAGTTATATACCAGTTTTAGTTTGCTAGTATAAGCATCTTGGAGTCTGCTATAGTTCTAGCTAAATTCATCTGGGTAATTCTATTCAATTTTTTGAGATACATTCAATTTCTTGCATCAAGGTATTTTAGTCACCGGCCATGGCTAAAAGCACTGATGTATTCCATATGTTGGCTGTTGAGGATAAGTTGGATGGTACCAACTACTCGTTATGGGCTTATATGATGAGACATGTATTGGTTGCAAAAGGACTGTGGAACATTGTACACGGTGTTGAAAAACATCCTATCACACCTACAACTCTTACAATTGTAGGTATTGAAGCTGATGTAGGAGGTGTATAAGATGATGATATTTTGCATATTCCTATTGTGCTGTGGTTTTTGCTGCACCTACTACAAATCAGATTCGTTGGGATGGCAGAGATGCTCATGCACATGCATTGATAGCTTTGTCTATCAAACGTGCCATTATTCCTCACATTCGCTCTTGCAGAACAACTAAGGATGCTTGTGATACACTTACCACATTGTACCAAGCTAGGAATGATGCTCGTGTTGCTTACCTCTGAAGACAATTGGAGAGTGAGCACATGAATGAAGGTGATTCTATGGACAATTTTCTAACAAAGATCAAAGCCTTGAAGGAACAATTGATTTCTATTGATGAAGTTATACCAAATAGCTCACTTATGCAGACCGTTCTAAATGGTCTTCCTGATTCGTATCAGAGTTTTGCTTCACTCTTTGGTTGATGATGAAAGGCAATCCAAATGCCTTGACATTTGAGGAGTTAGTCTTTGTTCTGCTGTAGGAAGATCAGTTGAGGCAAAACAGGTCCATTGTGCATGTTGCAGATCAAGCTTTCCTGCTAATCAAAAGGGCAAAGGAAAATGGAGCTCTTTACATGTGCTTCTAACAGTTTTTGGTTTTGGTTGAAAATATGTGAGCATGTAAAATGGGCACCTCCATTTTGATCGAGGGGGGTATATATGTCTTCTGATTTTAATGCATTTCTAGCTGAACGTGGGATAAAACACCAGTGTACAGTGCCATATACACCTCAACAGAATGGACGTGTTGAACAAAAGAACAGTTCACTCATGGAGATGGCGAGGTGTATGGTCAAGAGTTAGGCTTTACCACATAGTTTCTGACTTGAGGTTGTCATGTGTTCAACATATGTACTTAATAGGTGTCCCACTAAACCACTACAGTCTATCACTCCATATGAGGTTTGGCATGATTGCAAGCCATCTGTTGCTCATCTGCATGTTTTTGGTTATTTGGTATATGCATTAGTGCCTGAACAACATCGTAGAAAATTGGATGATAAAGTAGTATAATGTATTTTTGTTGGATACAACTCTAAAAGTAAAGGATATTGTCCGTATCATCCACATACTAAACACATTCTGGTTAGGCATGATGTTGTTTTTGTGGAAGATGCTATTCAACCATTGCTTTCATGTTCTAAGGAGACATCTGTTAGCTCCAAATACATGTTTTTTATAGGTGGACAGTCTAGTGCTGGTCCTAATGAGGCAACTTCTCAGCCTTTGCAAGTTTCACATGATGATTTAGATCATCCCATTTCTAATGTAGATTTACATGATGCACTGTTAATGAGAGAGCTGATATTGAGTAGGCAAAAACTATGCCAAAGTGGCTGGTGCAGACCTTGTGTGACAACAAGATGCATCTCTATCATACCATACTCGGTCAGGCTCTTATAGTGCCTCTTTTGCATCAGATTGCTATGCTATGGCTGCATCTAGTCTCTGTGACGAGAATGAGCCTGTTTCATTCGAAGAAGCACAAAATTCCAAAAATTGGATGGCCACTATGCAATCTGAATATGATGCTATAATGAAGAATGGTACCTGGACTTTATGTGACTTGCCTCTTGGCAAGACGCCCATCGACACAAAGTGGGTGTACAAGCTAAAGCATAAACCTGATGGAATAGTTTGCATGTATAAGGCTAGGCTTGTTGCAAAGGGTTATGTGCAGGAAAAAAGGCATTGATTTTGATGAAACCTTTGCTCCTACTTGCCGAATGACTATTGTTCATAGCATCTGTGCACTTGTAGCTCATCATGGTTGGAATGTACATCGGTTGGACATTAAAACAACATTTTTGAATGGTGACTTTGTGCAAAAAGCACATGAAAACTAGGTGTGCAAGTTAAAGAAGGCATTATATAGTTCAAAGCAAGCACCACGTGCTTCGTATGAAAAGATACATGGAGCATTCAGAGTGGCTTTATCCCATGGTCATTGTGTCCGAAAGGAAGACAACCAAAATAGAGTTTTATATACTTAGAGGCTATGGAGAACAAAGAGCTACCATTAGTCATCACATCTAGGATCAAGCTCTATCATCAATCAATTTGAAGCTTTTTGGATCACCTAGAACTTGCAAAATCTGTCCAAGTTGTACATAGCCTTCTCGTACCGTTTTCTTAACTTAGTTTTATTAAGTTTAATCAATTATCATGATTTTTATCTACATTTTTTATGCAATTTAGAAGCCATTTCGTAGCCCAATTTATGAATACCTTGTTAGAAATTTTTAGGATTTGTTTTTGGAATTTTTAGATTTTTAAAGTTTCTTTTGGGTTTTTTTTCTTTTTTCAATGCTCTTTTTCTTGATTAGAGTAAAAGAAAAAAGGAGGCTCTTTGTGGTTTTGAGTGTGGCAAGCTATCTAAGAGCTATGGATTTTTTTGTGATTTTTTTTATTTTTTTTTGGAGTTTTTAAAACTTTATTAGCATTTTCCCCATAAAAAACCATCTTCTCTCTCTACTTCTCTCACCCTCTCTCTATCTTCTCTCTCTCTCTCTCATTCTCTCATCATCTCTTTACCTCTCTGTACTCTCTCTCTCTCTCTCTCTCCCCGCTCTCTCCCTTCTCTCTAAGCCCCCCCCCCTCGCCCACCCTCCCCCCTCCCCTTGCCCACCATAGGATATAATTTTACCCAATGGTGTGGAATTTTTTTAACTTTTTGTTTTTTCCTAGCTAAATACTTTTGGCTCCAAATTGTGCCTTGAGTGGTCATTGTTTTCAAGCTTGGGGTCTCTTTGATAACATATATCATGTGGTTTTTATTCTACATGTGCTCCATACGGCCTATTCCCTTGTTGTTTTCTCACATTTTTCACATTTTGCATATGGATCATCTGTATGTTCCATGTTTTGGCAGTTCTTTTCACTATCAACAACCCCACTCATACTCCCTGTCCCTCCCTTTATACCTCAACCTAACCCTTTGTTGGAGTTTTGGGTCTACAGAAGCATGTGAACAACACAAGGAAGAAGAAGAAGCTTCGAGCACAACACAAAATACTGAATTAGTTACCATTAGAATGTACAAAGATAAGCAACCCATTAGGGCTATAGGCATATATACAAGCTGGGGGAAAAAAACCTCCTGAAGTGGGAAAAAAGTGCCCCCCTTGGTCCTAGTGTGTTCACACACATCACTACCTAAATATATCAACAAATCCCCCCTGGGAGTGATGCGGTGAACAAGGAGTTGGAACTCATGCAAGCTATGTGAATCAATCCACAAAAAGAAGTACGCCCAAAGCTTTGCGGAAAGCTTCAAACCTCCCTAGGCAGAGCCTTTGTGAAAAGGTATGCAATCTTCTCCTGCATGGGCACATATGCCAAATTGATCTATCTAGCAGAGAACCTCTCCATGACATAATGATAGTGCTTCCAGGCATGCATGGGTATATCCATTGAAGGAAAAGTCCGAAGTGTTCATGTGCTTCAAACAGTTTTTTGTTTTGGCTGAAAATCTATCAGCATGTGAAATGGCCACCTTCCGTTCTGATCGAGGGAGAATATATGTCTTCTAATTTTAATGCATTTTTGGCTGAACATGGGATAAAACACCAGTGTACAGTGTCATATACACCTCAACAGAATGGAGTTGGTGAACGAAAGAACATGTCACTCATGGAGATGGCAAGGTGTATGGTCAAGAGTCAGGCTTTACCACATAGTTCCTAGCTTGAGGCTGTCATGTGTGCAACATATGTACTTAACAGGTGTCCCACTAAAGCGCTACAGTCTATCACTCCATATGAGGCTTGGCATGATTGCAATCCATCTATTGCTCATCTGCGTGTTTTTGGTTGTTTGGCATATGCATTAGTGCCTAAACAACATCGCAGGAAATTCGATGATAAAGTAGTAAAATGTATTTTTGTTGGGTACAATTCTGAAAGTAAAGGCTATCCTCTGTATCATCAACAGACTAAACACATTATGGTTAGCCGTGATGTGGTATGGTTGCATCTAGTCTCTGTGATGAGAATGAGCCTGATTTGTTCAAAAAATTGGATGGTTATTATGCAATCTGAATATGATGCTATAATGAAGAATGGTACTTGGACTTTATGTGACTTGCCTCCTCGCAAGAAGGCCATTGGGACTAAGTGGGCATACAAGCTGAAGCATAAGCCTGATGGTACAGTTGATAGGTATAAGGCTAGGCTTGTTGCAAAGGGTTATGCGTAGGAAAGAGGCATTGCTTTTGATGAGACCTTTGCACCTACTTGCCAAATGACTACTGTTCATAGCATCTTTGCACTTGCCGCTCATCATGGTTGGAATGTACATCAGTTGGATATCAAAATAGCATTTCTGAGTGGCGACTTGCATGAAGAAGTGTATGTTTTTTAGCCCCGTGGTTTTGTGCAGAAAGGGCATGAGAACTAGGTGTGCAGGTTAAACAAGGCATTATATGGCTTAACAGAAGCACCACGTGCTTGGTATGAAAAGATACATGCCTATCTTATTGCACATGGTTTTGAGAACAGTCCAACTGAAAGCACCTTATATGTTAAGCATGCTAATGATGTACTTCTGATCATTGTGGTTTACATTGATGACATTCTCCTCATTGGTCCTCATGAGAGGCATATTGCTGATTTTAAGGCTGATTTGCATGCCTCATTTGAGATGTCTGATTTGGGGCATTTGCATCACTATTTTGGCATTCAGTTTATGCATGTTGATGGTGGAATGGCCTTGTGTCAAACAAAATATATTGACACATTATTGCAGCATTTTGGCCTTGAAGACTATAAACCTATTGCCACTCTTATGGAGACAGGTTTAAGACTGAGCCTTCATGATGCTGGAGATGCATTTGATGATGTTCTCTATCAACAGGCTATTGGATGCTTGATTTACTTATGCATTACTCGACCAGATATTCAGTTTGTTGTCTCACAGATGAGCAGGTTTATGCATTGCCCAAGAGTCAAGCATTGGCAAACGGTTAAGCACATCTTTCGCTACTTGAGTGGTACTCTGCTACTTTGGTTGTTTTATCCCAAGGGGGGATCCCTACCACCAGATTTGCATGCTTTTTTTGACTGTGATTGGGTTGGTTGCTATGACACTCATGTGTCCACTAGTGGCTTTTGCTTCATGCTTGGTAGCTCATGTATATCTTGGTTGAACAAGAAGCAGCCTACTGTGGTCACTTCCAATTGCGAGGCTGAGTATAGGGAAGCTTTCAGAGCAACTGTTGAGTGTGTGTGGCTTAGATGCCTTATGGTTGATTTGGGTGTTGGTCAGTCTTCTACCACCACCATCTTCACTGATATTCAGAGCGCATTGGCAATTGCGAGGAACCCTGTGTTCCATGCTTGCACTAAGCACATTGAGGTGAATTATCATTATGTCAGGGAGAGGTTCTCTGCTGGAGAGATCAGCTTGGCATATGTGCCCACCTAGGAGAACATTGCAGACCTTTTCACGAAGGCTCTGCCTAGGGAGAAGTTTGAAGCTTTCCGCAAAACTTTGGGCTTACTTCCTTTTGTGGAGTGATTTCCACATAGCTTGGCACTTCCTTATACATGAGTGCTAGCTCCTTGTTCATCGTATCAATCCTAGGGGCAATTTGTTGATATACTTAGGTAGTGATATGTTTGAACACAATAGGACCGCCGGGGCACTTTTTTCACTCTTTAGGAGGTTCTTTCCCCCAGCTTGTATATATGCCTATTGCCCTAATGGGCTACTTATCTTTGTACATTCTAGTGGTAATACATTGAGTAGTGTCTGTTGAGCTCCAAGCTTCTTTTTCTTCCTTGTGCTATTTGCGTGCTTGTGTAGATGTCTAACTCCAACAAATTTTAGGCCTTGGATCATGATGCGAGTGGTTCTCTCTGAAGCTTGAGCTTTTTGTCAATCTGATCAAGCATTAATGAACTCTCTCTTTCTTTTCTACATCAACAGAAAAGCCACTCTCTCCTCGGAGTCTCTTGTACAGGCGAATCATGATCTCTATATTTGCACTGAGTGGATTCTCTCTCTGTACTTGGTGTGTCTAAATCTGGGCAGAACAATCTATACCTGTGGGTTGTGGCAGTGCCACAAAACTATCTAGAATCTAGATTCTCTCTCTCTCTATGTGTACTTGGTCTCTCTAAATCTGGGTAGTGGGCACAAGAATCTCTACCTACGGGCATACTGCTAATTTTGGAATGTATCAATTTTCGTGTGGTCAAATTTTATACTTGGCTACAAACTATCTTCTTAATTGATTACCGTGTCTGTGCATACTACCAAAAAGGTGGTTTTCATAGAGAAGGAAATTATTATTACAAGGATACTTTGTGAAACATATCAATATATACTATCGAAGCTCTTGGAAATTGGATTCGAAATTCTTTAAATTCTTTAGAGGTGCTAATAGAAAAAGATATATTTAAAAATAAAACCATTAGATGAAAGGAAACTTATGACTAAGATTCAAGAACCAAAAGTTGAGCAAATATTAAATTGCACATTCTAATATTATACAAGAAAAATAAATGAGTATATATGTATGTATATATGTATTTATGTATGAATATATGTATGTATGTATGTATGTATGTATGCATGCATTCATGTACGTATGTATGCATGCATGCATGCATGTATGTATGTATGTATGTATGTATGTATGTATGTATGTATGTATGTATGTATGTATGTATGCATGCATGTATGTATGCATGTATGCATGCATGTATGTATGTATGTATGTAGGTACGTGTGTATGCGTGTGTATTGTTGGACTCTACATAGACAATGGACCATGTGAGTTGGGGAGAAGGGCAGTTGATCAGCTATTGCATCAGCTCCTTATCAATGAAGAATAATTAGTAAGCATAATGAAATCAAAGTATAGTTTATCATTTGTATGATTCACACAATTTTTAACTTCACACTAAACAGATAACTATATTTATTACCGATGGTAATAAGTAAACTTTCCCAATAGTAGAATATATAGTATATATTACCAAGTAATATCAACAAATTGCAAGACTATCGGCCGACAATGAGTGCACAAATCACACTAAATATGAATGCGAAATCCATAACAATGACACTCAATGCGATAGTACAGAGGATCAACAAGTTTGGACAATGACAAAATAGATAAACGTTTTATAATCACTGAATCACTCACAATCATACACAAGTATGTAACCTTCTAATGATGCTTATATATGTCCCATTATAAAGGTGACTAAGGACATGATATAGGTGTCACACCCATCAAGTGTGCCAAGCATCCAATCATCTACATGATTTATGGGGTGATTGCATTGGTGGTTGCAGTAAAAAATAATTAGAAGCGTTTGGAATATATATATCTATTCTAGCACCCAAATCTAGCATTACCAAAGGACTTGAACCCAATATGGATTGGATGGCTATTCTAGCACATCCTCTTCATTGTCAAAGTAGTCTACTAAATTTCCTTTCCAAGATATTGCACTTTCATTTTAGTCCCTAGCAAATTCTTATGTGTTTTGTTGATGAATTTCTTCATCATCTTCTCATCTTAATGAGATTCATACGATGATCACTAAATTTCTTGTCCGAAGATGTGTATAGTAGAATGAACGGCAATTCAAATGCCTTGACTATCTTTTTTGTTGCAAGAACACCAGTCCAAGCAAAACAAATTTATTACACATGTTGTAGCTCAAGCTTTTCTTGCTAGTCAAAAGGGCAAAGGTAAAGAAAGGTCTTCCTTTAGCAAGTAGAAATTTGTAAGTTTTTCTTAATCAAAGAAGGAAGGCAAAGATGAGAAGAAACCATATAAGAAGAAGTAGCTTTGTAAATATGACAAGGCAAATGATGATATCATAAGAAACTATCTTAAGTTTGCTACAAAAGAGGTGAAGAAGAAAGAGACAAGAATGGTTGTTGTGGACACTTCCTCTTCTAGGACTGCATTTGTAAACTTAGTACAAAATGAAGAATCATTGTTTACTACACAATGTAGTTATGACCCATCAATGCATGATCATTGATGTTAGTTATGGACTCATATGTTTAGTATTTTGATAGTGGTGCAACCAAATATACTACCTTTTTTATTTCTTCACCTTACTTAAACTTGCACCCAATGTGAAGACTATCGCATGCACAAAAAAATCCTCATATCATATCATGGTAATTGGAAGAATCATTCTTATTGTTCTCAATGGTAGCACATTCACATTATGAGATGCCTTATATGTGCCACAGATCAAGGAGAGTGTGTTATAAATGTCAAGACTAGCCAACTTGGTGACAAATTTGTTGATAATATGTGTACAATTCATGATATTTTTAATAGGGGGTTGCATAATCTCACAAATACTAGAAATTTTTGGATGATTATGATGTTTTGTATAATATTCTCAAGCCATTTGAAATACAAAACTTTGGTATGCACATTTTGGTCATCTGAATTTGGCAAGTGTGTTATGTCTACAAACGTTTGATATGATGTTCTCTTTGCCTAAATTTTAGGCACTATCCAAACATGTTTGTGAGGGTTGCATTTTGGGTAAGATGCAATGTTACTCATTTCTTAAATATGGTAAGTAAAAGTTGAATGAAAAATTTTACCCCTTTCATAGCGATGTTTGTGTTCCTATGTAGAGATAATCTTTTGGTAGCCATCTTTTTTGTGACTTTTATTAATGAATTCTCCATGCATGCATGGATCTACACATTATATTCAAAGTCCAATGTACATATGGACTTCAAATAGTTCTTGGTTATGGTTAAACATCTATCAACATGTGAAATGGGCATCCTCTATTGTAATTGAGAGGAAAAGTATATGCCTTCTAAATTCATTGCATTTCTTGATGAGCATGGATAAAACATCAATGAAGAGTGTGGCATATGTTATAGATATGCTCAATGTCTCACTCTCATGTATCACCACCATTTTTACATAACACTCTATTTTGTAAGGCCTCCATTGTGAGGAGAAGCCATGTGAGAGTGTTGGACATTGGTAGGTTCGTGACTTTGAGGTTAGATGAGGTCTAGGGTAGACCATAGATGGATAATTAGGAGGGTTAATTCTAAGCCATAGGATTTGGGATTGATCCTATGTGAGGATCAACCTAAATCAAGGGCTAGAAACAAAATAGCTTTCTTAACTTGGGGAAGGTTCTATTTGATGTGGGTCATTAGATCTAGACTTGATCCTTAGTGTGGATTAACCAAGATCAAGGGCTACAAACAAATGGTTTTTTATCCTACCTCTCTACCATTGGATTTACCCCATAGACCAATGGTGCAGATTATTTATGGCATGGGTCAAGCTATGAAGACCCTAGAACATGGCTGAATTAGGCTTTGAGGACCTTATACGGATCGTCATCTCCCGATTTAGGATTATAGTTTGTGGTGTTTGGAACCATCCTAGGGTATCCATCTTGGTACCCATTGTGTTGGCATATAGACCTTCACCAAGCTTCTATTTAGATCATCATCTAAGATCCATATAGGGAGTGCATGGGTGGATAAAGCAATCTATATCTTGTGTAGTGTTTGATTTTCCATTGTATTAGAGTCATGAGTTTGAGTTGAATTGAGTTGAGTTCATCTTGTACTCATGTTGATTCCACTTTCCATTACAACCATATCCCTTGTGTTATTCCCATGAGTAGCGATATCTGTCTTTCTCTCTAACCTTGATCCTATATATATGTTGTGGTAACTTCTACATGGTATTGGAGTTAAACCACTAGTCCCTATTGTTATTCATCAATCAATGTCTTTTTCTTATAGCGTACACCACAATACATGGTGTTGTAGAGAGGAAAGACATGTGGCTCATGGAATTGGCAAAGTGTATGGTCAAAAGTTAGGTTTTATCTCATAATCTTTGGCTTGAGGCCATAATGTGTGTTGTATATGTACTGAATAGGTAACCTCTAAAAGCATTATAGTCTATATTTTCTTATGAATCGTGGCATGGTCACAAGCCATCCATCACTCATGTACATATTTTGGTTTTCTAGCATACAAATTAGTGCTTGAGCAACAATGTAGAAAATTGGATGATAAGCTTGTGAAACATATTTTTATTGAGTAGAGTTCTAGAGTAATAGTTATCACCTAGATCACACACATACTGAATGCATTCTAGTTAGATGATGTAGTTTTTGAGAAGGATGTTGTGTAGCCTTTACTTTCATGTACTAGGGACATGAATGAGCAAAGGATGTGTATGATATGCATTGCCCCATTTCACGAGAGGAAAATCAAATGTATCGCCTACTAATGCACTTCTCAACCAATGTAGGTTTTGAATGAGAAAACATATCATTCCATTTTTTATGAAAATGTTCGTGATGCACTTATTGATAATAAATCAAATATTGATGATGAAAAATCTATGTCAAAATGGTTGGTGCAAAGTTTGAGAGATAGTAAGTTAGGTGCACATTTGCCTTGTTGTACTCACTTAGGCTTCAATGGTGCTTCCTTTGCATTTGATTGTTATTCAATGGTTGTCTCTAGCCGTTGTGATAAGAAGGAGCTTGATTCATTTGATAAAGCACAAAATGTAGAAATGTGGGTGGTTGTTATGCACTCTAAATATGATGCTATTATGAATAATTATAGTTGGTATTTGTGTGACTTGCCTCCTGGCAAGAATTCCATTCATACTAAATGGATCTATAAGATGAAATGAAGCCTGATGGTAATTTTGATTGCTATAAGGCTAGGTTTGTAGCAAAATTTTATGTCCAGAAAAGAGGCATTGATTTTGATGAGACCTTTGCACCCACATGTTATGTGACAACTACTTCTAGGATCTATGCACTTGAAGTTCACATGGTTGGAATGCACATCAGTTGGACATCACATTCTGAAATGGAGTATTGCATGAAGGAGTAGCCTCGTATTGTTTTGTAGAAAAGGTATGAAAACAAAGTTTGTAGGTTAAAGAAGGCATTGTATCAATTAAGGAAAGCACCATGTTCTTGATATGAGAAGTTGCATGCCTACTTATTAGAGCAAGGATTTAAAATCATTAGAGTAAAAGCACGTTGTATGTATAATTTTATGTCTAATTTGCATGCCGCTTTTGAAACATCATGTTTGGGGGATCTTCATCATTGTTTGGACATTCAATTTATGCAAGTTGATGGTGGCATTGCTTAATGTCAAAGAAAACAGATTGAGACTTTATTGTAGCTTTTTAGCCTCAAGGATTGTAAACCCATTGGCACTCCCATGGAAACAGGTTTATGATTGAGTCTTCATGATCTTGGAGATGCATTTGATGTTTTTCTCTATCAAAAAGTTGTTGGATGTCTTATTTATATATGCATCACTCAACTGGGTATTTAGTTTTTTTTCCTTAGATGAGAAAATTTATGCACAACCTAAGAGCTAAGCATGATCAAGAAGTTACGCATAACTTTTGCTACTTATCCAACATTATGCGATTTGATTTGTTTTATCCCAAGGGGGGTCAACATTACCAAATGTACATATTTTTTAGCTCAAATTGGGTTGGTCATTATGGCAATGATGTGTCCACAAGTGGCTTTTTTTCATGTTTGCTAGCTCGTGCATATCTTGGTTGAGCAACAAGCAACATACTGCATCCACTTTTACATGTGAGGTTGAGTATAGGGTAGCTTTCATAGCTAGTATTGAGTGTGTGGCTCAAATACCTTGTGGATGAGTTGGTTTTTGGTTATACCAATAGTACCACCGTGGAAAGGAACCAAATGTTCCATGCTCAGAGTATTGAGATGCTTTATCACTATGTTAAGGAAAGATTGTCTACTAGAGAGATCAATTTGGCATACGTGCTTTACATTATGATGATTGCAAACTTCTTCACAAAGGCTCCACCTCATGAGAAGTTTGAACCTTTTCACAAAGCTTTGGGATTTCTACCTTTTGTGGATTGATCTCAGTCAACATTGGTTGGCACTTCCTTACACATGAGTATCAGCTCCTTCACCACATCACTCTAGGGGGGATTTGTTAGCATATTTTGGTAGTGATGTGTATGAATGCACTTAGGACTGCTGCAACACTTTTTCCCTCTCCAAGATGGTTTCCCCCCTTGCCTTGTATATATGCCCATAAGACTAAAGGGAAACTTATCTTTGTACATTCATCAGTTAGTGACACATTGTGTGTTGTGCTCCTAGGTATCTTCTTTTTCCTCGTGTTCATTATGTGCATTCTTGATCACAAAAATCCAACACATGATTCATCTTGTACTGCCATAATGCATTGGTGTAAGTAATCTAATTTTGATTTTTATTTTGCAAGTTCCTTCTTAAGTACTACTAAATCATCACAAGATATAGATAGTTATTATGGTGTTGTTTTGCCAAGTTATGATTTTAACTGAAATGTGTTGATTTGAACTCTGATTATGATTGTAAGTCTTATATGTGGTGGCCATATCATAGGTTTTGAGCGTCACACTTCCATTGTAGGTAGGTGATTTCATCATACATTTCTATGACTCTCTAGTGGTAGAATCGTTGCATCTAGAGCATCTCCTAGTGTTTGGTAGTGTATGCCAAATCCATCTATTTATACTACAATTTTCATTGTTCAAATTCCCATTGTGCTTCAAATAGTTGATGTTGCAATGTGATCAACTTCCCTTTTGGCTCTACAATTTTAGCTTCATGAGCAAAAATAGAGCAAGATTGGAAATGTGTATGAATAATTCATTGTTATTTTCCTTTTGTAGTTGCTGAGCCTACTAAGAGTGGTGAATGAGGTAGTGCCCTAATTTTGCTAAATCTTGTGGATCCAAATGTGTCTGAAGTGGAATAGGTTTATGGGTTGGAAAAGATGGGTAGATGACTAATGGAAATGGTATAATAGGTGGGGAAATAACATATGGATAAGGTGAATGGAGTGCAGGAGAGTAAATAGAATCCAAGAAACTGGGTTAATTGGGTAGTGAATAGTATATGTGATCAAGAATAGTGGATGAGATGGAGGGGAAACATGATTATTCAAAGGATCTTGTGAAGAGGATTGAGTTTATGCAAGTCAAAACTATGGTTGAGGAGGGGGTGATTGGGGTTGTGTGAGTGGTGAAGATGGTACTACAAGATTAGTTTTTGAGAGTACATTGTGGATAGAGGTGGCTAGGGATTGAGGTATTGGTGGATTGAGGTGGCTAGGGTGATAAAGTCAATAAAATCTTAGATTTTGACTTAGAACCCTTGACATCAATAATTTCCACATCAATTGGGGACACTAGTGGATTAGTAGGATCTTTGGGATGTCTATATCTTATGTTACTTCTAAAGCAAGAACTTGACCTTGGATGTTCCTTTTGCAACCTTGATGGAGTCAAGGGCCATCTACATGTGTTGCAACTACTATTTGAGTGTAATTTCGGAAAGATGATGCCATAATCAAAGCTAGACATGCTTGTTGGATTGGCCTTTAGACTCACACAGTATCTTCTTCAATGTAAAACCAATCTCTTATGTGATTAGTATAGACTGTTGGTGATGGAATGAGTAAATGTAAAACCCGTCTTGGTTTCGTGATGCACTCACTTTTCTTAGCCAAGTATGTATATGTATATGTATATGCATATTTATATGTATATGTATATGTATATATAGATGCATGTGTATGTGTATGTGTATGTGTATGCGTATGCGTATGTGTATGCCTATGCATATGTGTATGCGTATGCATATGCGTATGCATATGCGTATGCATATGTATATGCATATTGGTATGCGTATGCGGATGCGTATGGGTATGCGTATGGGTATGCATATGCATATGTATATGGGTATGCCTATGTGTATGCGTATGGGTATGTGTATGCGTATGCGTATGGGTATGCGTATGTGTATGCATATGCATATGTGTATGCATATGCATATGGGTATGTGTATGTGTATGCGTATGGGTATGTGTATGGGTATGTGTATGCGTATGGGTATGGGTATGGGTATGCGTATGGGTATGGGTATGCATATGCGTATGCGTATGGGTATGTGTATGCTTATGCGTATGGGTATGCGTATGCGTATGGGTATGCGTATGCGTATGCATATGTGTATGCGTATGCGTATGTGTATGTGTATGCGTATGGGTATGGGTATGTGTATGCGTATGGGTATTGTTAAAAGTCAAGCTTCAAGCTACAAATTCCTGGAGAATCTTTTATGGACATGTGGAGCAATAAAAGGAAGCCAAAAGCCATGAGATTCCATCAAGAAAAGTCACTCAACCACTCCCCAACTCATCTCAACTAATTCCTCCAAGTTAGGAGGCTGATTTGGAAAGGTAGTTCCTAGATTTTAGGGGCACACTTCTCACTATAAAAGGAGCATGTATCCCGAATTCTTTTGGGCCATCTTATTGGAGTTTTAGCTCATGTAAAGTGAGAACTAAGTGCTGGAGTTGTGATAAGCAAGCCCCTTGCTTAAGCTAGCCCCTTGCTTGCTTGTTTGTTTTCTTTTAGTAGGCATATCTATGTGTGTGCGCAGGCAGTGTTGCAACTCTGTACCTCTGAGTTGTTAGCATTGGTTCTCCCTCATATTGTATCCATTTGATGTAATTCTTGTCTCATTGGATAGCTATTAGAGTCTATTCTATGCTCACAAAGTCTCTGGAGCATTCTCTGAGTAATATGGGAGCAACATTCATTTTACTGAAGTTGTGTGATTGATATCTCTCTCTATGTGTAGGCTCTGTTGGAAATATTTTGCTCTCTGTTGTAAGTGCTGGTTCTCCTTCTCTATTTATCCATTTGCTATGATTTTGGTGTCATTGGGTAGCTATTAGAGTGCTCTAAAGTTGACTGAAGTTTGAGATTCATTCTCTGTATAATCTCTGAGAAAAAGTTGCTGGAGTGAAGTGAGGTCTCTGCTTGAATAACAGTTGTGAGCATTCAACTAGCTCATGTTGTAGACATTGTTTCTCTTTGTGTAAGCATCCATTTAAAGTAAAATTTGTCTTGTTGGAAAGCTCGTGGTGTCTACTACACGTTTATAAAAGCTCACTGGAGTTATTTGCATAAGATCTGAGTAAGAGCACTTTTGGTGTGCAGAGTTCAAAGAAGGATACCTGTGGAGGTCATTCGCACTTCGTCGTTGCTTAGGGGTTGAGATACTTCCTCCATCAATGGTATCAGAGCATTTGCGCATCTTGGAGGCATCAAATACAAGCAAGAAGACATCTTGGAGTTGGTGGTTGAAGATTTGCATCAACAAAAGCTTCTTGGAGGTAGCTCACATCAAGGGGGAGCTATTCTACTCAAAGTTTCAAGAGCACAAGGTGTCCATCTAAGGAAAGCTTTGGATTGAGGTAACCTCAGAGCCTCATTTTCATTTTACACACATTGGAGCATTAGCCAAGGGCTAGGTCAAGTATCAAAGACTAGATATGGGAGACTTCAACACTCAAATTGAAAAGCTAGACAAAGGGAACTATCAACCATGGAGATTTAGGGTCTCCAACTATCTTATGGGCAAGGGCCTTTGGGGGTTGATTAGTGGAAGTGAACCAAGACCTAGGTTGGATGAGAATCCAACCAATGACCAGAGAAGGGCCTTTAGGGAATGGAATGAAAGAGACAAGAGGGTTATCTTTATCCTTGCACAACACATTAGCAATAGCATGATCGGCCATATCCAAGACTTGGATTCAAGCATGAAGGTATGGGAGACACTTGAAAGGCTTTATTCAACAAGCACCAAAGCAATGAAGATCCAACTCAAGAATGAGCTCAACAACCTTAGGAAGAGCTCAGGGAGTAGCATAAATGACTACATACTTAAGGTCAAGGAGTTATCAGATGCATTGGGATCCATTGGAAGCCACGTAGACGATGACGATCTTGTGGCTTATACTCTCAATGGTTTGAGAGATAATGAGAAGTGGAAACCCTTTACCACTTCAGTATATGTAAGGGATAATCTTCTCGATTTTGAGCAATTGGTTGCTCTCATGGTCACCGAAGAAATGAACATAGGTGGAAGTTCAACTAAAAGCAAGGATGCACAAGTTTTCTATGCAGGTAATCAAAGGGGCAAAGGAAGACGAGGACAAGGAAGGGGCAAAGGAAGGTTTGGAGGAAGGCAAGGCCACTCAAGCAATCAAGGACATGACCAAGGCACCTCATCACAAAGAGGGAGAGGAAGAACAAGAGGCAGAGGAGGACGACATCAACAAAACAGGAATCAAGATGGCGAAGGATGTTACATATGTGGCAAGTTTGGCCACTATGCTAGAGATTGCTACCAAGGAGGAAACCAAAGGAGCTATAATCAAGGTTCTTCATACAAAGGCCAAGGTAATTATGCTTCTACAAGTTCAGAAAATGACAATCTCTTGATGATGCACATGAATGGGAATTCAAGCAAAGTAGATAACACTTGGTATATTGATAGTGGATGTAGCAACCTTATGAGTTGCAATTCTTCTTGGTTTACTAATCTACATGTTCCCAAAGGTAAAGGACATGTAGAAACAGGTGATGATACAGCCCATGAGATCTCCCATGTTGGAGATGTAGCTTTGGATGACAAGGCGGAAGGAAGATGTCTCAAGGATGTCTTGCATGTACCTACCATCACAAAGAACTTGGTGTCCATTGGGCAAATGGTTGAAAGAGGCTATCAAGTAAGGTTCAAAAAAGGTGGATGCTTTGTGGAGAACCCTAAGCAAGGTTACAAGGTCATAACAAGAGGAAAGAAGCAAGGGAGACTCTTCACATTGGAGGTAAATTCTCATTCCACTCAACATGTCTACTTCACATATAGAAACAAGAGGATTTCAGAGTTGGACTTGTGGCACAAGAGGATAGGTCACATCAACATACAAAGAATGAAGGAAATGCAATTCAAGAGGCTGGTTGAAGGTCTTCCCAACTTCCAAGGACAAGGTATGAAGCATTTATGTGAATCTTGTCAACTAGGGAAGCAAGCGAGACTTCCATTCAAGAAGAGTGGCTACATAAGCCAACATCCATTGGAGTTGATACAGACAGATGTGTGGGGGCCAACCAAAGAGCAATCCATTGGAGGTAACAAGTACTTTGTCACTTTTATAGATGATTGCACAAGGATGGTTTGGGTTTATTTCCTCAAAAACAAATCAGATGTGTTTACATGTTTCAAAGCATTCAAGGCAATGGTAGAAAAGGAAACAGGTACATATATCAAGAAGCTAAGGTCCGATGGAGGGGGAGAATATTTCTCCAATGAGTTTTTTGATTTTTTAATGGATCAAGGCATCAAGAGGCAAGTAACATGCAGGTACACACCCCAACAAAATGGAGTAGCAGAGAGAAAGAATAGATACATTGCCGAGATCGCTAGAGCAATGCTTAATGAGATGAATGTACCTAACATGTTTTGGAGTGATGCAGCAAATACTGCCGTATATCTTATGAATAGGGCTCCTACCTCAGGGATCCATGGCTTGACACCATATCAAGCCTATTATGGTAAGAAACCTGATCTTTCCCACTTGAAGATATTTGGATGTACTTGTTATGTACATGTGCCAAGTGAATTGAGGCACAAGCTACAACCAAAGGTAGAAAAGTGTGTGTTTCTAGGATATTCAAATGATCATAAAGGTTACAGGTGCTTCAACCCAAACACAAAGGACTTGAGGATATCAAGGGATGTAGCATTTGATGAGCTACTCCCTTGGTATAAGAAGTATCATTGTATGCAGGACTATGAAGAAGAAAAGCATGGACATGATGAAGAACAAATCGACCTAGAGCTAAGCGGCCCAAGGTGTTCCATCAATGAAGATAGTTCAAGCATGAACTCATCATGGAGGGGGAGGTCTTCATCAAGCTATGAAGCACAATCAATCAACAAAGCAAAGCAACATTGGTGGAGTTGGATGAAGAAGGTAATGAAGTTGAAGATGATGAAGGACACATGAAGGAGAAAGAAGCCACGTCAAAGAAAGAGATCAAGTTCCCAAGGCAAAGGAGGTTT
Organism: Ceratopteris richardii; assembly: GCA_020310875.1. Lineage (NCBI taxonomy): Eukaryota > Viridiplantae > Streptophyta > Polypodiopsida > Polypodiales > Pteridaceae > Ceratopteris > Ceratopteris richardii. The sequence continues at coordinate 132,011,029 of CM035432.1, forward strand.
ATTCCTCCAAAAGGTGAAGAAAGGAAGTCTTCTAGAGTTAAGTATCCAACTCAAAGGTTTACTTATGATTCATACATGGCAACGCATTATGCATATATGAACAAAGTAGTAGAAGATCATGAGCCCGATTGCTATGAAGATGCAAGCAGGTACACCGAATGGAAAGAGGCAATGCAAGAAGAGATCGACATACTTGAGGAAAATCAAACATGGACTCTAGTGCCCAAGAAGGATAACATGAAGGTAATAGGTAATAAGTGGGTGTATAAAGTAAAGAGGAATTCAGATGGATCTATTTCTAGGTTCAAAGCAAGATTGGTGGCCAAGGGTTTTGCACAAACCTATGGAGTGGACTTTGAAGAGACATTCAGCCCCGTGGCAAAGATGAGCACCATTAGGACACTCATTGCAATGGCTGCTAGCAAAGGATGGAAGCTTTTCCAATTGGATATCAAGAATGCCTTTCTCAATGGAGACTTGGAAGAAGAGGTATACATGGAGCAACCACTAAGCTTTGTTCATAAAGAGTTTCCACATCATGTTTGTAGGTTGAAAAAGGCACTTTATGGCCTAAAGCAAGCTCCAAGGGCTTGGAACCAAAGATTGGTGGACTATTTGATCAAATGTGGTTACAATCAATGCAAGGCGGATCCATCTCTCTTCATCAAACAAAGAGGAGAACTTGTAGTCTACATGTGTGTGTATGTAGATGATCTTATCATTACAGGTAATGATACAAAGGGCATTGAGGAGATCAAGGCAAAGCTTGGAAAGGAGTTTAGGATATCTGATCTTGGATATCTTAGGTATTTTCTTGGCATTGAAGTTGTATACAAAGAACAAGGTATTATGCTCATACAAAGGAAGTATATTCTAGACCTACTTGAGAGGTTTGGGATGCTACATTGCAAGCCTATTTCAAATCCCATGGAAGTTAATGTAAAGCTAAGCTCCATTGATGGAGAGCCATTAGAGGATGTAACTTTGTATCGATCTATTGTAGGCTCTTTCAATTATGCCACAATAACTAGGCCTGACATAGCATATGGAGTTGGAGTGTTATCACAATTTATGCATAGTCCAAGGACTACACACTTGCAAGCTACAAGAAGAATGTTACGATATCTCAAGGCCACTATAAATGAAGGATTGTTCTATTCATTTGATGATGATATGCAGGTGAAAGCTTATTCTGATGCGGATTGGGCCGGTTCCAAGGAGGATAGAAGAAGTACAAGTGGTTTACCTAGTCATGCTAGGTAGCAAGATCA